>JXCR01021030.1:133346-172342 GCA_002079205.1 Phalaenopsis hybrid cultivar
ATATATATATTACAAATGATATATATATATATATATATTAAATTCTAAATTTAAATTTTAAAATCTTATCTTCGAGAGAAAAATAGCCGACAAGAGCAGGGTAATTATCATTTGTAATTTACTTTTGAAGATTATGTGAATGAAGACCCTTAACGGGGGCAAGCTAGTGTTGTTGGAACACTTAGCAAAATTTCGGTCCTAATTGGGCTTGTAGTGTTTTAAAGGTCTTAAATTTTAGCTATGTTTTCTTTTCTAATCCTCATTTAATCAGCCTTAATTTAACTTAGATCACTACTAAGCCCTTAAGACCTAGGTGAGTGTCTTAATTAATTTTGAAAATGTTAAGTTTTAGGTGATCATGATTGATTATTTGAATTTCATTTTAACATCAAATAGGGGTATTAAATTGATTAATTATTGACTTCAAAAGTCATACCCGTAAGTCTTAGGTATATTAATTTTAATCATTTAGAAATTTATTAATTTATCCTTCTAATTAGGAAAGTGAGGTTGGTTTATACCAATTAATCTCCTTTTTAATTTCAGTCATCCAAACAAGTTAATTAAGATCAGAGGTAGCCCATTTCCCTCCTTGAATTAAGCCTAAATGTTAATTAAGGCCAAATTCCTAAAATTACACTTTTGCCCCTAAGGCTCTAACACTTCATAATTTGTCAAATTCAAATCAAATGACTTTAAAATTTTTATCCTACCTCATTAATGGGTCAATTAAAACATTAGAGGAGAAAATGTGATTTTTCAAAATTTAATTTAATTTATATATTTATTTTCATGCAAAAAAATGGTATTTTCAAAGAAAATTTGCTAACTTGACCAAAATAAAGCCTAATCACTTGAAATTTTTACTAGAGGTAGACCTATACCAGAGAACCGTATTGAAAAAATTTCAATATTTTTTGAATTTTATTTGAATTACTAGAATTATTTTAATTTATGGGGTATTTATTAAATATAAAATATTATAAATGGGTAAAATTAAGTTTTGTATTTTTGAAAAATCTCTTTGAGCTTAGAGAACCTAGAGAAGCAAATTTTTTATTTGTCTAGTTTTTCTTTGATTTATTGCAATTATTTTAGTGGAAATCCAATTTTTAGCCTTTAAAATTTGTTTTAAGCTTCAAAATACAATCCTTATTTAGAAAATCAAGAAAAATATTCTAATTATTTCTAAGTGTTTAAAAAATAATTTAAAATATTTCCATGCATTTTATTATTTTTGTGATTTTTATGAATTTTTAAGTATTTTAAATATTTTAAAAATAGGCTAAAAATGATGTTTTTTATTTTAAATACCATTTTATTTTTATAAAATTCCCCTGATCATAGAGAACTCCAAAAACAAGTTTTCATAATTTTTTGAGTTGTATTTTAATTTTTTTAAAATTATTTTAGTGTTAAAAAGGATATTTAACTTGAAAAATCAATTTATGTCATCAAATGGACTCAAAATGCTTTGAAATTTTTATGGAGAGTTCTCTAGATCTTAGACAATATTGGAGATAAAAAGTCAAGTCATTTTGAAGTTTTCTATTTTCTAAATATAATTATCTTAGTGTTTTAGGGTTTATGAAGATTAAGTTCATTTTAAATGACTTGACTCATGAGAAATTTTTTTAAAGATTCTCTGGTCATAGTGAACCTACTAAAATTTTCTTGGATTTTTTCTAAGCAACATGCTAATTATTATGATTAATTTAAGCAAATAATGTACATAAACTTGAAAAATATGAATCTATGTTTAGAGGTCTTCTTTGGCTTTGGAAAAATCAGGGAATGTTCCCCTTGATAGAGGCTACAACATGCCAAAAATTCAAGCTATGGTGAAATGCCTATATGCATGGAGAGTTAAAAGACTCAAAATAATGTTTAATTAATTAAAAATAAAATATGCATCAAATGGACTTCAAATTATATCCACATTGTTCTCCTCTATTCACTGAGCAAGTGCATGTTTTTTTTTTATTTTTGTGATTTTTTTACACTAAGATATGGATATTTGAAGGTAGGGTGTATTTTCTGAATTTTTTTAATTCCCTATTTATCTATTTAAACACGCGACGCCTCATCAACCTACGGCGGCTCCGAAACTCCACTCTAGCAGCCATGCGCCCCACTATTCTTGTAAGGAAGTGTTGTCCGGCTTGATCTCATCCGTTAATGAGATAAACTCGCGATCGGACGGCTATCCGTCATCGCCCCAAATAGACTAACCTAAGAACCGTCCATCTTCAAGGCTTGATATCTCTTTCATTTCTCAACCAAATTAAGTGAAATTTTTTTTTAAATGCTCGTCTAGACTAGAGGAACATATTCATATGGTTAAGATGCCATGAAATTAAGCCCAAGAAAATGAAGAATCAAAGTAGGCTCGGGATGAGGAGTTCAATACCTTTGCTCTGAGAAGGGAAGCTTTAATCAAAGATGCTTGGCACGTTTTTTGGAGACCAAGGAAGCTAGGGATTAAGCCCCTTGCTGTGGTGTAAGGTCTAGGTATGAATTCGACCAAGCCCGATTTCAGGTGTTGATCAAAGTCTATGCTAGGGGCACGGTGGAAGAAGGATTGATGGGGCTTTGCCTTCTTTTACTGTTGTGAAGGTGTGGGCACAAGTAATTGGAGTTTGGTGGAGTTTTAAGGGATGTCCTATTTCTGCCCTAATTTTTTAGCTCAAAATTAGGGTTATACAAGAGGAATTAGGGCAATGGAATGATTATATTGCACTGTGGAGGTCTTGAGGAAGCTCTGTGAGTGATTTGGAGGTCTCTGTTTGAGAAATTTTCAGCACTCCTCCCTTAGCCGCGGAGGTGAGCTTTTATAAAAATGGCTAAGGGGTGGCTGTCATTAGGGGTGTAAACGAATCGAACACGAACGAACATAGCTTGTGTTCGTGTTTGGTTCGTTTGAAATTTAGTTTGTTTGAAATAAGCTCGTGTTTGAAATTGTTCGTGCAGTCACTGTTCGTGTTCGTTTCTTAACGAACGAGCCGAACACGAGTCGAACACGAGCTGTTCGCGAACAACAAGCCAGTTTGACATCCCTAATATTAATATATATAAATTAATTATATAACTTATATTATATAAATATATAATATATATATAAGTATATTACTAATATAGTAGCTTAATATACTATTATTATTATTATTTTATTATATATTATAATTTATAAAATTTAATTTTTTGCATATATTATTATTATTATTTTATTATATATTATAATTTATAAAATTTAATGTTTTAAAATATTCATAAAAAATTAATATAATTATTTTAATTTTTTTATATTTCGAACAATAACGATTCGAACACGAACGAACGCAACTATATATTATAATTTATAAAATTTAATTTTTTAAAATATCATAAATTTTTTATATATAATTATATTATTTATATTCGAGAAACAATAACGATTTGAAACACGGCGAACGCATCACTGTTCGTGTTTGGTTCATTTAACTAACCGAACGAAAAAATTTGTTCATGTTCGTCTCGTCTACTTATCGAACAAATCGAACACAAACTCATTGACTAACATGAACTGTTCGCGAACAACGAGCTTTTTTGACAGCCCTAGCTGTCATGGCCAATTGGGGGGTGCAATGCGGTGCTTAGGTGGAGGGCAGAGATACTCTAACATTTGATTTGGGTGAGGTGGCCTCTTGGTTTGGTTTGGGTGAAGTTCAAGGGGAGGTGGTCCTCGATTTTGGCTTCTCCAACGACTAGGCCGGCTAGCCATGGCAGGGGGAGGTGGCTAGGAGCTCAAAAAACACAAGGGAATATGTCACAGCAATTTAATTGGCTTAGACTTAATTTTGGCAAAAATATCCAAGGCTTAAGCAAATATGGAATCAAAATCCCTTGATTTACGGGACCTTTGGTCCATGGCTTAGCTTAGGTGGTTTTATGAGGTTTAGCTTGGTCACTAGGGTCTAACTAATGGTTGTGCAGTCATTAATTTTGTGACTTTGGGGTGGTTAGGTTAATTTTAGTGCATGGGTCCAATGTAAGTTCAAGTGACCAAAACTTGGGTTTGGGCTAGGCTAGACATGTCATTTGACCCAATTGATTGATGCACATGATGTAGATGATTGTAATGAACATTTTTGGTGAAAGATTGAAAGGATTTTGAGTTCAATTGAAGGGTCAATTTGAAGGAATTTGAAAATTGGTCATTTTGGGCATGTTGGGCTAGACTGGGGTCTAGATTGGGATAACCTTGGGCTAAGTCCAAATTTATGGTTGCAAATGGTCAATAGGAATTCCATGAAAAGTTTTCAGCATAAATTGGGTGCCAATTTTGGGATTAAGGCTATCAATTTGGTGAAATTTGGGGACAGAGCCAATTTGGGGCAATTTGGGGATTGTAGACTTGAGTTGAAATTAAATGAAATTTAGGCTTCAAGAAGGCCAATTAAAGGTAAACTTTTCTGTTTAGGAATGTTATGAAGAGTTTAGGGTCCAAATTGAGACAATGGAGTAGGTCCTAGTGTTCAACTTGGCGGAACTAAGTCATAGGGCCAAAATTAGGGGTTTTGATTTAGATCAAAATTCGGCTCAAATCATTGGGTCAATTGAGCTTGGATTTGGTTTATATTGCTAACATGAAAGGTGAATTTGAGATTAGGATTGAAATTTGGGAAGATTGGGATCAAATTGACGGACATTTGAAGTGGATTTAGAGAAATTTGGGCCTTTAAAGGCAATTTGGGGGTTTTGGTCAAAGATGGTCAAATTTGCCAAATTAGATTATGTGATAGTTGAGAAAAAAGAAATTGGGAATATTTGGAATATTTTGGAAATTTTTGAGATTTTTTGGAATTTTTGAAATTTTGGGCTAAGGAGGGGCATTTTTGTAAATTGGAAATTTTTTGGTAATTTTGGGTAATTTGGGTATTTTCAAAAGGTTTGAAATGATTTTTTGAGCAAGTTTGGGTATTTTGGATAAATTTGGGAATTTTGGTCAATTTTAGGGTTTCAATGGTACTTGGGTAATTTGGGGGAGTTTAGGGGCAAAAGGTCAGGATGGGTATTTTGGGTAAGATTTGGAGAACTAACCACCAAAAGTAAGTCATGGACCAATGGAAACTCCATTTGGGTCATCTATGTGCTGGTCTTAGCTAAACTGTGCCTAGGGCTAGTAGTTTTAGGGGATTATCTACATGAGTATCTCAAAAGTATCAAGGGATCAAAGTCAAGAAATTTTGGGTTTAGGGTAGTGAGTGAGTGTGAGTGTGGGTTGTGAGTGCTTTAGCTCTAGGCCAACACCCAGGGTCAACCCTAAAATCAAATAGCCCTATAGGAACTCACCTTGAGCTCCCCCATAATGACCCCACCTATTAAGTGCTAAGATGTTAGGACCAATATGTGGAACTGCAAGTTGAGTAAAGAAGAGTTTAGAATTTCTAATGGTGAGGGTGTCTTTTCCAGTTTTTTAAGAATAATCAATATGAAAGTCCTATAGTGAGACCTTAGGCTACTAAAGAGGAAGAATAGACCTCAACCAAAAGTGAGGTCAACAAACTCCAAACTACCTCCATCGTTATGTGTAACAAAGGCTTTGCTTCTTCTCACTTGGATAAATAATCAACAGCCACCAGCAAAAACTTTGTTGCCCTCTTGATGGTGGGAAAGGTCCCAAGATGTCAAGGCCACACATGGAGAATGCCTAAGTACTGATGTTTGGGTGAAGTTTTTGAGCCCGCCGATGGCATAATGGCATGTATTTCTGACATTATGTAAACCTTCAAAGATATTCTTCAATTTCTTTGAGCTTGTTATGTCAGAAGTAACCCTGTCTCTGAATTCGGTGAGCTAGCATTTTTACCCCAGAGTGGCTTCCACACTCTCTACCATGAACTTCCGGGTGTATGTCTTTATCCTCATCTTCTTTAATACACTTTAGGTATACGGATGTGGTCGACTTCCTGAAGATTTTTCTTTTGATTAGTTGGTATTGGGTAGCCTTATATTTGAATCTCCTATGATCAGTGACTTCTTCGTCAATCACCCCCATTCTTAGGTATCGGATGTATAACTTCATCCTGCTCCTCTTCTACTCCTGATAAATCTTTATTTCTAGTGGTTCTTTGATTAATGGTCTATAGATTCTTTGATTTTGTTCTTCTGCCAGATGAATCCTCTAAGATAAAAGTCGGCAATATGATTTTTCTCTTTTTAGACATGCCTGGTGCTGAGGCTGGCAAATTGATCAATCTCTATCTTCACTTTCCCTAGGTACTTTTCCATAATCAATTCCTTAGGTACCATTATGTGAAGAACTCTCATCTGCAAGGCTTGGGGAAGTCTTGAAATTAATTCTTTTTATTTTTCTTGGTTGTTAGTCAATGAAAATTTTTACTTGATCGAGTGGGAGTTGTTTTCCCTTGTGAGGCTGCATAAGAAAATTTTCAATCCAACACCTGATTGGTCAGATTCCCCATCGATGAACAGGGTAGAGGTCTCGGTCGTTATGTCGATCATTAGATCCTCTCAGATCAGAGATATGTGCAAGGAAATCAATAATAGATTGTGTCTATATTATCGTCTAGGAGATATATGGGATGTCAAACTCACTGAGTTCAACTAGAATGCTCTGGCCTGATGAGAATAGATTTTAATAGTTGATATGTGATAACTTGTACTTGAAAATATACTCAAAGCCTTCGTGTTGAAATAACCAAGGCAAAGGTTGATTTCTCCATTATTGGATATCAGAGTTCGATGCATTTTCATGCTGGTGTAGTGCATTGGGTGCTTCTTTTTGTGTTCTTCTCTAACAAAGATTGAATTGACTGTTTCAAAGTCAACCCCAAGGAAAAGATAAAGTTTTTTCTTTGATTTTGGCCGCCTTTGAAGGAGAGAAGGAGAGATGAGAAACTGCATGAGGTTCTTAAAGGTTGGTGTCCGTTCGAAGCATTTGGCTCTCTTAAGTACTTTGAAGAATAAGGTGCGCTTATCACCTGATCTAGAGATGAACCTGCTCAAACCTACGATCTGTCCAATTAATTTCATGATTTCATGTGTTTTTAAGAGAGAACAAATCAAGAAGTGGGTTTAGTTTTAGTTAGCCTTTATACTTTCAAGAGTTAGCAAATATCCTTGGAATTTAATTATAGCAGCCCTAAAGGTGTATTTCATTGGGTTTAGTTTCATGTTAAAGTTTTCAAGTGTTAAAAAAAGTTTCTTTTGGATCCTCAATGTGTTGTTTTGCCGATTGACTCTTAATTAGTACATCATCGACATACACCTCAGTGTTCCTTCATTTTTATGAGTAAAAATTATATCCAAGAGGTGTTGGTAAGTGACCCGATATTTTTAAGCTCGAAGGGCATTACATTGTTACAAAAAAAAACTCCCTTATAAGTAATAAAAATAGTATTTTTGTGTCAGTTGGGTGCATCTTGATTTGATGGTACCCGGAGAATGCATCGAGAAAACATAGATTAAAAGTCTGGCCATTGAATTCACTAGAGCATCAATCTTAGGTAGAGGGTAAGAATCCTTTGGGCAAGTAGAGTTCAGGTTGGTGAAGTCCACACACATCCTTCATTTTCTATTAGCCTTCTATATCATCACCACATTGGAGACTTGGTTGGGGTATTAAACTTCCCGAATGTACCCCGCCTCCTCTAGCTTTCGTACTTCCTCTCAGATGGGTCCCACCAATGTCATGGTCAAGCTTATAATCTTCTGCTTCATGGATCAAGCCGATGGATCAATGTTTAATATGTGGCAGATGGTGTAGATTGGCAAGCCCAACATCTCAGCGATCGTCGATGCGAAAGCCTTTTGATTTTCTTAGAGGGCTTGGACCAGCAATTTCTTTTTACCTGCCTCAAAAGCTTCACTCATCAGAAAATATCTACCTAATTCTCTTTTGATCGCCAGAACTTCATGGGTGGTCTCATTGGTCTCGAGGACACCTTCCCTTATGTTTTGGATGTCTAACAGATCGCGTTGCATATTGCTTATGGCTCACATGAGAAAATCTGGGACTGTTACAGGTTACCCTTGACTGTGATAATATTTCCATCTCTAAGAAACTTGACAGCAACATGGTAATTAGAGACCACTGCCCTGAAATCATTTAGTAGTATTAGATCGAATATAGTGTTATTTGTTGGGGGCAAATCCACCATGATGAAATATTTTATGAGCGTAAATTGCTTTTTATTTTCTTCCCAACTTACCGGGTGCCCGAAAACTCACAGCCTTACCTTCCTTTTATATAAAAATCTATACAGAGGTCTGGCTGACACAGTCATTCGATCGGTTGTGAGGCTTAATTTGTCAAATACTTGCTTGATTTGTACATTCACAAAGCTCCCTGTATCAATGAGGGCGCTTCCTACTTGATAATTGTTGATTATCACCATTATTATAATAGCAATATTATATGGATTTCCCTTTGGAGGAAGAACTTGGATAGTTAAATAAATATGCGGGTGGCCTTTGAGTTTCGGGGAAAAGTTTGCGGCATAAAGTTCCCCTGTTTGTTTTCTCTTCTGACTTGTCATCCTAGGTGGTTTATTTCCTCCAAAGATTGCAAGCACATACCCTGCAATGTAAATAGCATAAGCGTGGATGGGCTCGTCGATTGTTTCTCCCATGGAAACTTTGTCTTGCCTTTGGATCGCAGCTCTAGGGTCACAAATTCTTTCAACTTCCCCTCCTATATCATCTCCTCGATAATGCTCCGTAGATGGCTGTTTTTTTCCGTATTGTGTCCATAATCCTTGTGGTAATTATAATATATTATGTTATCCCATAGAAAAGCTCCACTGTTGCTTTTTTGAAGAACTCCTTAATCAAGACGACATCCACTATCTCAGTCATGGATCCCTTGAGTAAGGTTTTGTGAGGAACCTCAGAATTATACTGCGGTTGTTCATGATGGTGGCACGATCGGTGGTTCTTGGCCTTAGCCTGTTGCCTCTGATCTTCATGACGTTGGGTGGAGTGATTTTCGGGGTAATGGGGGTGGTTAGACGGTTGTGCATTGACTGGTTTGTCCTTCGCTATCTTGTGGTGGTCTCTATTTGGCTGGCTCAAGGCATTCTCATATGTGACGATATACTTGTTGGTCATTTCTAACAACTCAACCAAACTTTATGGTTCCGCAAGTTTGAGGTCGAATCAAAACCTCTCTAACCTCACTCCTTGTATCAATGCAGCCTAGGACATGTCGGGCTTCAAGTCCTTGAAGTCTAACATTTCACTTCGGAATCTTGAGATAAATGACTGAAAGGTCTCGTTGCTCCCTGCTTTAGTTGCCACAAGGATCGGGCACTTTTCTTAGGCCCAGGGCACCGGTAAAGTGTGATAGAAGAGTTTTTTAAACTCTACAAAATAGGTGATTACTCCCAAAGACAACCCGTCAAACCACCTTAATGTGGTTGATCTCAATGTCGTGAAGAAAGGATTACACTTGAGAGCATTAAAAAATTTTAACAGGCATAAGAACGCTTCAAGTAACTTGAGGTGGTTGTTAGGATTTGACCGTCCTTTGTATGATTTTAAGACGGGCATATCTAACTTCTATGGATCTTATAGGTGGATCACTCTGCCTCTATTTCTTGTTGGTGGTTCTCCCTAAGGGGGATTAGGTGCACCTTGCTGGACCTGTTCTCCTCCCTGGAATGGGACTACTCCCAAGGCATCCAAGCTGCTTAGTACGTCTGCAAATTGTCTTGACATCTAATTGGCGGTCAAAGCTCTCTAATCTTGCAATCCTTGTTAGGTGAATTCTTCCATGAACTCTCTAGTGCATGATACTTCCACCATGCTCCTCTAACTAGATTCTCCCTGTTGTTGTTGTTGGGTTTTTAGTTTTGTTGACGACATGTTTCCATGCTCACCGCACCTTAAAAAATGTTGAATCTAAAAATTTATGATAAACACACTCAAAGTATAAAACATTTTGCTATGAGGTGGTTAGCGAGAGAGAGAGAGGAGACACTGTAGGAAACAGTAAAAGAGTATAGCCATGTCATAGACCCCCTACTTATAGGAATAAGTCACACTTATTACAAAATTATCAGCCCCCTCATTATTAGGTTTGAGGATGGTATTTTAGTAATTACAAGAACATTAAAGTATAATATGGCTGGCAAATATATTCGATCGATGAAAAGTCTATTTGCGTTGAGATTCATGTCGACATATTTTTCATACAATATATATATATATATATATATATATATATATATATATATATGTATATATATATATAAGATTCCTATGGCTGTAGGTTGCTGCGCGGAGGTCTCGAGTGATTTGGTTGTTGGGCGATCTTATTCTTCACCTTTCTAAGTTAACCGTAGTACTGAAATAAAAAAAGGAGGCCGTTCATGATCAACAAGAAGATTAATTATTATTGAAGTTATTTTCTTGATGTAAATCTTATGGCTATGTATTTGTCAAGCCTTTTTTCAGTCGCCTAATGCAATTGAGACGAAATAACTTAAACCCTACAATTTTGCCAAAGGTGGTCAATTACCCAAAATTCACAAAAATAATATTGAGAAAAAAACCATTTTGCTCGAAGCTCAAGTAAAACATAAAAATATTGCCAAAAAAAAAATGATTTAATTATCAATGAAGTGTTTGCTTATGATATCTGAGCTTGAAATTGCGTTTATTGAGCTTTCCATAAAAGCTTATCTTGAGTTTGTCCTTGAGAAAATATAAATGTTTTCGCTTATGTTTATGGCCATAATTTTGCAGTGATTTTGTGCTGCTCTGTTTGAAAGGATCGATCATATCATAAATTTTTGTTGTTGAAGAAACATGAAACAAAATATACTTAAGAAATGCAAGCTAGCTTTCTTCATGACTTGATGAATATACTTAGTCTCTCTCTCTCTCTTTCATCCTGCAGCGTTTTATTCCTTAGGCAGGCCTTTTGAAGAGATTTGTATTCAACATTGTAAAAGGGGTGGTGAGGTAGAATTCATGTCATCAACAAGAAGAGGAGCACGGTGATCACGAAGTGAAGGGAGCAACCAAAGAGCAATAGCCAATGTGGATAGCCCACAAAATGACATCGAGGAATGCATGAAGAGAGGAATGCAAATGATGAGGACTCGGATTATGGAGTAGGTGTCGGGTCAGATCGTCAAATTCTTAAGGGTCGTCAAGCCCTAGCATGAAATTAGGCCCCACAAGAGCAGAACCAGCCACATAAGGTGGCACCGACGCACAACGGTAGGAGAGCAAAACCACGATTCTGAGGAGGACGGTGACTCACAGTAGAAAGACGGCGCAGGATCCACACATGTGGAAAGGTAATGCATAAGGCACACTAAGTCATCATGCTAGCCAGAGACACCTTTTCCCTCCAAATCTCTAGAGTGGAGCCTTCAGAAAAATTCAAATTGCTGGCCTTAGAAGCTTACAAGCGACACTCAGCCCCCAGCGACCATATCGTCATATTTCAGTTGGTTATGTGCTGCTCAAAATTTCATATGCATTCAAGTGTCCTCCATTCTTCAGCACTTTTAGTTCGTTACCCTTAAAGTGGTTCCAAGCGCTTACAACCAGGAGCATCAGTAGCTTTGTTGATTTTAAGAGACTATTTCTAGTGCAGTTCACCAATGCCCGAAAACCCAACAAAAGCATGCAATCCATGAGGCAACTCAAGCAAGGTGAGCACGAAAGTATGTGGATTCACTGCGTGCTTCCAAAGGGAGATGTTGGAGGTGAAAGATCTCAAAGTTGACGCAGTTATAGCTGCCTTAAAGCTAGCCTTAAGCTCTGAGATATTTTTCTATGACCTCAGCATCAAAGAGCCCCAAGACTTAGGCGAGCTGTTGGAAAGGGTTGTCAGTCGTCAGCATGAGAAAGTTATTGGTTTAAAATATATTTAATTTATTAATTATAGATAATTTTGAAAAGTAGCATTTTAAATTTTGAAAATACGAAACCTAACTGATCTCATACAGACTGTAGTTTAAATAAATGAACATAACACTACAAGTCATGCATCTATCCGGGGAAATAGACACATTAATTGATAAAGAGGCTCGATTAATAAAACTAAAGAATTTATGATATCCATTTTGGTCTGCGAAATCTTTTATGTTGACCGATAATTTTCCTTATCTAGCATAAAAGGTTAAGCAGGGTTTAGATTAAGCTGGGTTCCAAAGTTTCCTATAATGGCAAGCCCCTATAGTTAATTAAATCTTAGACAATCAAAATTACCTAAGAAAACTCTTGGTTTAGATCAGAGGTAATTAACTTCAAGATTTTTAGAGTTTAGGATTTTCAAAGTCGAACATGAAAAATTCAAATGAGAAAGTCAAATAGGAACAATTTGTTATGGAATCTAAAGGGAGAAAACTAAGGGATGTCGCAAATTCTGACGAAAATATCGGTGACTTCCCAAGCTATCCTATGGATTATCTTCAATATTGAGAAAATATTATTAGATGTTTCATCTTACCAATTTTATTATCTTAGGGCTGACACTTGCATAACACAGTCATATAAATAGCCTGAAAAATATAAAGGTTTATGTCATAACGAACAACAACCTCAGAGCTTCACTAGAGTTTTTGGCTTCTGTAAGCCAAGTTTATATCTGAATGATCCTTCACGCAAGCCTTAAGCCAAAGAAAAATAGGTGAAAAAAGGTTCTAGATCTCATATATCCAACATCTCATACTGGAATAAGTGATGAAGCTTCTCAGACTCTCCAAAGGATTCTTGGCGGGACATTAGAAGAGCTTGAAAAATTTTTAGTGGCTTCTACACACTAGAAAACTGGGCAACAAATATGTGTATGAACTCTCTAATATATGTGATAAATTCTGCATGTGAGTTGTTGAACTAACATAAAATGGATTCCTTTAGCATCATAAAAAAACAAATGATATTTTAAAGAATCATTTATTATGAGCAGACAAACAACTAGCACAAAATATGCTAGGGATATGTGGGATCAAACTTCACTTTATAAGATTCTGAAGGCAGAATCTTAAATTTCCTCGGTGCTTCAACTCTGTGACCTTCCTTGAGAATGCATTTTCTAACGATCTTTTCTTCTCCTTCTTTTTATTATGGCTCCCTCTTCTAAGAATTTTAGGATAAATCCTCTCTTTCCTCTTCTTATTCTTTCCTTATCATATGAGGCATTAGAAGACTCTTTTTTTTCAGAACAATCTGAGTAGTCCTTATCTCTCTCTTCTTGCTCCATTCTTTGGTCAAGAGCTCTTCTTGGTCCAGCTCTCTATAAGTCTCACTTGTGTGACTTGCCTTGGTTTTTTCTCACCTATGGGCCACTGACCCTAATAATCCAGAGTGTCTTATAGGAACAAGATCCTCTCTTGTGTCTTGTACGGTCTTTAGGAACTATTCTCTAAACTCAATGATATGTTATATTACAAACTGGCTAACGCGATCAATTGTTCTTCTTCATTCTTCAAATTTGAATGATAGTTAAATTGCTCTGATTCCTAAAGAAAATCTCAATATGACAAATAATGTCATTTATTCTACCAGATTTTTGGTTGCATCAAAGTAGATTTGGATTGAAAGAGCTATATATGACCATGTCTACTACCATTCATATGTTTCCATAAGCTCTATATATGTAGAGTTTCCAAAGTTTATCCTTTTTTACATTGATCACTTTTTCCATCATTCCCTTATAGAATTTGTATAAAAAGTCAGCAATGACTTGAACATTTATTGTTATTCTAAGTTTATAGATAATATCAAACTTGGTTAATTCTACTGACCATTTAAGTAGTCTCCACAAATGGTCAGTTTTGGAAAATATTAACTTCAGAGGATGGTCGGTGATGGCATGCACTGCGTCGACTTGGAAGTAAGGATATAGTTTTATTGTTTAAATGATTAAGGTCAGCATAATTATTTTCATTATCATGTACTTTCATTCAGCTGTAATATTTTGCTTAAATAGTAGACAGGGAACTATTTCTTATTCTTCTTTTAGATGAGTATAGAACTAACGACCTCTTTACCAACTCTTAAGTAGAGGTATAATGTTTCTCCAAGCTTAGGAGTTTACAATAAAGGAAGTGATGATATCATGAACTCCAATTACCTGAAGTCTTAACCATATTCCTCCATCAAAACCAATCGATTTAAAATTTTCATAGATTTGAAAAATAGAGATAAACAGTCTCCAGATTTTTATATGACTCATTTGAGCCTTATAACTATCTCAGTCAAGACTAAGATTCTTTGGAGGTGGCATGTCCAATTTTGCTTGAACATTTTTATGGTTTTACTTTATCCCTTCGGGTGTGTGAGTGATTATCAAAGAAATTTCCTATACTTGGCTTTAAAAGTACATTTTATAGGGTTAAGCATAAAGTTAAACTTTTCTAGAGATGTGAAAGTTTCCTCCATGTCTCATATATGTTAATTTAGTGATTTACTTTTAACTAGAAGATTTTCAAAGTATTTTCAATATTTTTTTAGTTTTTGTTGCAAGAAAATTACATTTATCAACCTTTGATAGGTTGCACCAACATTCTTTAAACTAAAAGACACTACATTGTAATAGTTCACTCCTTTGATAATGAAGGAAGTCTTCTACACATTGGCAGGATGCATCCTGATTTGGTGATATCCAGAAAACATGTCAAAGAAACTCATGATAGAGTGCTTCACCGTCGAGTCGACTAATGCATTAATCGTTGGCAGTGGATAGATGTTATTCAAATAGGTTACATTTAGACTATTGTAGTCAATGCACATCCTCCTTCTATCATTAATATTCTTCATCATAACTACATTGACAAGCCTCTTTTGATATTATACTTCCTGAAATAAGCCAACATCTACAACTTCATAACTTCCTATCAAATTATTCTCCAGTGCCCATATTTTTTACTTGATGGCCTTGGCTGCCTACTTCAAATTAAATCGATGGCAGATGACATTGATGTTTACTCTGAGTGTTTCATTAGAATTCCATGAAAAGACATCTTGATGGTTCCTTAAGATGGCAATCAACTGGCCATGATGCTCACTATTGAAGTCAATGCAAACCTGGAAGGTCCTACCTGCTTCTTCAGAAAAATGCATTTCTTTATGACCTCGGTGGCTTCAAGACCATTACCTTTACGGCTATCTAATAAGATGATACCTTCCTACGTATTCTCCATAGCATGTAAGTAGCATGTTCAGGATTGTACTAAATCCCTTTGTATGGTAATAATTTGTCCTTTGACTATGAACTTCATGAAATTCTGGTAAGTGGACATAACTATACTTGAGGTATTCAACAACAGCCTTTCAAAGATTGTATTATATACATTGGTGGTGTCCAAGATGATCAAATTGACTATGGATGTGAACTAAAGTCTTTTTTCTCCTCGGGTCACTAATAAGGAAATCACTCTGCAAGACTCTTTTATCTATCTAAAAATATGTATAATTGTCCATAAGTGAGGGCAAGCCAATTGGTTGTTATACCCATTTCCTCAAAGATTCCTTTGAAAAAAAGCTTGACGGAGCTACCAATATCAACTAAGATACTACCAATCTGATAGTCCTTGATAATAGTAGTGTCCATGATGGCATCTCGGCATTTGATAAAGTGATAAGTGGGTGGGTGGGTGCAGCTTGAATAGCCAAAATAGCAGAGTTGACTTCCCCTGTCCTCGATCTTTTTAGGTTGGACTTCTGCGAATTTTTATACCATTCCCCCCCCCCAAAAGTTAGTTGGCACGATGTTCACGACATGTAACAATCTTATCGAATTAGGTTCATTGTTGGTAACTTAAGCAAGTGCTTTCCTCTGCCTTTAAAAATTGGCTTCTATAGCCATAAATTCTTTCAACTTCTTTCCTAGATTAGTTTCTTAATTTGGCTATGAAAATGGAGAAAATCCTTAGTGTCATAACTATGATATCAATGATAAGCAAGGGTCACGAGTGTAACTCCCCACCTTCATCAAAAATGGCTTATTACAAGTCTTTATTTAAGATGGCCTCAAAGATCAGCAATCAAGACTCACAAGCATGTGAATTCAATGGGAGGGAGTCAACATGGTTCTTGAATCCTCTCTGGTCTCCTTTTGATTAACCTCTTGTCAGCATCATCTTGATCCTACCAAAAGCACTTATTAAGAGCATTCTAAGAACGCTTCTATTTTAAGCAGTTATTTGGGTTCATGTGCTTTTTGCAGGGGTGGTTCTGAAAACTCTGCTTATACTCCTTTAGTTGGGAAGAGCCAGAATATGAGTTATACACTTAAATAGATATGTGATTGTTCACAAGCTCTAGAAGCTTCACTAGAGTCTTTATTTCTATAAGCCACGCCTATATCTGACTGATCCTTTATGTAAGCTTTAAGCCAAAGCAACATGGGTGAAAAAAAGTTCTAGATCTCAGACATCCAACATCTCTTACTGGAATGAGTGATGAAGCTTCTCAGACTTTCCAAAGTATTCTTTGAAGGACTTTAAAAGAGCTTGAGAACATTTTAGTGGTTTCTATGCACTAGAAAACTGGGCAAAAAAATATGTGTTTGAACACTTTAATAAAAGTGTCGACACAATTTTAGTTATGGAGTTATCCGTTGGAAGCTGTCGGCAGCTGGAATTGGAATCTCGTCGCCCGCTTCGGAAAGACATTTAAATTACATATATATATATATATATNCATATCTTTCATAGTTCAAATGAAAGAGAACTACACCTCAAGCTATGTATCTATCCTGAAAGATAAACATAAGACTTGGGGGTGAGGCTCGATCCAATAAACTAGAAATGTATGACATCTGTTTGGTTTGTGAAAACCATTTTTATTTATAAACTGATAAGTTCCCCTATTTAATATGAAGAATTAAATAGGGAGTTGGGATCAGAAAAACTTCCTATAAGGGCAAGCTTCTATAGTTAATTACATCTTAGATAACCAAAATCACCTAAGAAAACTCTTGATAAAAATCAGGGAATATTATCTTCAAGGAGGTCAAAAGGATTGGACATTTCAACGAGATTAGACTTAGAGGTGTGAAAGGGTAATGACTCAAATTTGGAACATTTATTGTAGAATCTAAAAGAAGAAGAACTAGGGGATGTCACAGATCTGAAGGAGAACATTGGTGACTTCTCAAGCTAATCAATGATTTGGCTTTAATTTTGGAGAGAAATATTTAAATATTTCATCCTGTCAATTTTATGAATTAGGGCTTACACTTGCGTAAAACAATCACACAAATAGCCTGTAAGATGTGAAGATTTAGGGCGTGACGAACGACAACCTCGGAATCTTAAGACGAGTTATGGTTTATATTGTGTAGTAGAACTATACAAAATCCTAGAGAAAAGATTGAGGATTTATGTTGCATAAGCAAACCACCTCGAAGTCCTATATCTTGGTTATTTAATTCTAAAGATAGAGTGGTTTAGCTAATGTGGACATGTTCTGCTATTGAAGATGGTTGTGTTACCCATAATGCTAGCTCCAAACTCCTCGTCATGGCTAGTTTAGGGTTTCTAATGTGTCAAATTATAATGTCAAATTAGATGTCCGTAAGGTTATGGTCATTTAAATATTATGGGGCATATTAATGTTGATTATAGCGACACCGTTTAGGATCCTACGGTTCCCTTGTTTTGTCACAACTATTTTCTTTCGGATTCACTTAGTCTAAATGAATTTACTAAACTCAATTTAATGAGTTTCGTACTTTCATTTAGACCATGGGAAATCACGTTAGCAACAATAGGTTACCTCCTCCGAGGGATTCCCGATCATCCGGTAGAAACATTTTAATTTATCTGTAATTTTTTGTTTTGTGATGTTTGTAATAAAATTTTGAGTTGTCTTATATTTTGAATGTTGTGGCGGTGAAACATTTTAATTTATCTTTAATTCATCTTGTTTGATTTTTAGTTTTGGTTTTGGTTTTATGGCTATCCTAGTAGTTTTGATTTTCATGCAGGGTGACATCGTTGTTTAACATGCAAGCTCGAGACAAGCAGTACAAAAAGGTAAATGCAATAATCTAAAAGTGTACCTGTCAATTCTTCTTGTTCCTCCACCTGAAAGGTTAATACTTGCAAAGCATATATATAATTTTGTAGGAAATTTAAATTGCAGGAGTAGATGAAGGTTTAGGTACTAAACCCCAAGTTATGATTTTATTGAACCTCAGAAGATCCTAGTGGATGGTTTTAGAACAAAAATATAGCAAGTCCAATTCGCCCTTCAGAAAATTCAATGGATTTCAAAATGCTCAAGGCATGACACCGGACCACTTTGAAGATTTTTTGAAATATTCTGAGTTCATTTTGGACTTATCATATTTTTCCATTAATCATGTGAGGTTGAATGTGACTACCCCGTTGCTCAGTGAAACTTGAAAATTTAATTATCTCGAGGATAGGTTACCCAGTTAATCAGTTATGTTTCATTTAAAAGTTATGTGAGTCGGTTCCCCTAAGGCAAGTTTAAGTCATTTAAGATTGTGGTGTCCACAATTAAGGTCAAGCTTGTAGTGCTTAAATATGTTAATCACCAATCATGTTATCTTCTAAATCTAATTAATTGAGTGTAGACATCAAGCCTATGTCACTACCAAGCCTTTAATAATCATGATAGGTGGAATGATGATTATCAAAATTTTGATTTAAGTGATATGTATTCTTATTGAAAGATCACATCATCCTCAACTTTGAGCTAAAGAAAAGTAAATTATCATCTTTTCTATCTTAAGCCCATCACTTAAGAATCATTTGATCTTAATTAACTTCCAAGTTATGAAGATTAGGAGAGTTATGTTCTTGTTGATTTTGTGCAATGGTGGTGTGTGAGTTTCTATCTTTAGTCTCATTGTCTTTCAATCATCCAATCATATTTATTAAGATCAAAATTTCCCCATTTTTCCTTGGTTAATCCTAAATTTTGATCAAAAACCAAAATCAAATATGACTATTTTGCCCTTTGGGTACTTCACCTCATAACTCATTAAACACAACTCAAATGACTTGAGCATTCAGAGTAGCATATCCATGAGTTAATCGGAACATCAGAGGAGAGTAATGTGGTTTATCGTTATGTTGTTTTTTAAATTCAGGAAATAGAGTTTTCAAAATTGATTTATTTAACTATTCAAAATAAAGTTTTTATTTATGATAAAATTATTAGAGATTTCCCTAGGTCAGAGAAGCACGTAGGCAAAATTTCATGATTTTTTGAATTAAATTATTATTATTATTATTTAATTTTGGATTAATTTCAATGATTTAATTAAAAAGAAAATAGTTTTTTTAATTATCAAAAATTATTTTTATATTTTTATTAGACTTCTTTGAGTTCACAAAACTCATAGAATCAAATTTTGTCTTTTATGATTTTTAATTTATTTATTATAATTATTTTAATGAGAAAATAAGGAAAATTCATTTTTAAGATTTTAAAATTTATTTTTAACTTAGAAAAATTTGAAAAAATGTCTTATGAATTCTAAGTGATTAGGGAAAATTTTTACACATTTTGAACCATTCTTTGTATTTTTGAAAATTTTGATTATTTTAATTATTTTTAATTCAAAATAAACTTTGAAAATGACATATTTCCTTAAAAATAACTTTTATTTTTATTAAATGCCCCTGATTACAAGGAACTCAGAAAAGAATTTTTCATGATTTTTCTAAGCTTATTTAATTTATTATAATTACTTTTGTGCAAAATTACAAAGTTTCTTTAAAAATCAATTTTACTACTTAAACCAAGCTAAATAATTTTAAATTTTTACAGTAAATAAATATGATTTTTATGCACAATGTGGAATTGATTTTGTCAATTTTTTATAAGTATATAATTTACATAAATTAACACAATATTTATACATTTAATTAAATATAAAAATGTACACAATAATTCAAAGCATCATAATATTTTTCTTAGACTTCATTGATCACAGAGAGCCTACTAAAATTATTCCCATAATTTTTCTTAGCTCTTGGTCTTAGCATTTTCCGGTGAGTACAGTAGTTGGCCAGAGTAGAGGAGGTGGTCAGTTGGTCAGGTGAGCTAGTGGGAGGGTTAATTATGATTAACCCTCAATGGTTTGTCGTGATGGAGAAGACTTCTTGGTTAAGGACCAATAATGGAATGAAATCCCTTAATTTAGGAACCCATTGGTCCATGGCTCACTTGGGTTGGTTTAGTGTGGTTTAGCCTGGTAGATAGAGTGTGCTTGGTGGCTGGAATGGTCCTTGGTTGGCCAATTTACTTTGAATGGGTCAAATTTAGTGTATGGGTTCATTTGGGTCAATTTGGCTTGGAGTTGAGTTTTGGTTGGGCTAACCATGACATTGAGCCCAATTAACTAATCAATTTGGTGTAAATAATTTCCTAAGAGATTTTTGAAAAGAATTGGGGTGGTTTTGAGTTGATTTGGAAGTTCAATTTTGTGGGTTTTGGTCATTTAGTCAATTTGGGGGTGTTGGATTGGACTTGGGTTTAGATTAGGCTAAGGTTGGCTTAGGTCAAAATTGATGGTTCAAAATGGTCTATGGGAATGTCATAAATAGTTTTCAACATCAATTGGGTGTAAATTATGGGGTTAGGGCATTCAATTTGGTGGAATTTGGAGACATAGTTAATTTGGGGCAAATTTGGAGATTTTGAATGTAAGTTGAAATTGAGTGAAATTGAGGCTTTACCAAGGCCAAATGAATGTTCAATTTGATATGTAGTATTTTTAGGAAGAATTTAGAATTCCAAATTTGGGCAATTGAGTGGATCATATGGTTCAATTATGTGAGATTATGTCATAGGGTCAAAATTGAGGGTTTAATTTGGATCAAAATTGAGCTCACTGCATGGGTCAATTAGGCTTGAATTTGGTTTGAATTGATCATATGAAATATTAATTTGATTTTAGAATTGAGATCGGGGATGATTGGGGCCAAATTGATGGATATGTGAGGTGAATTTGGAGAAATTTGGCCTTTAAAGGCAATTTGGGGCTTTCGGTCAAAGTTAGTCAAATTGATCAAATTTACTTCAATTAAAGGGTCCAAATTGGTTTTGAGGACAATAGAAATGATTTTGAGGGTTTTGGAAAAGGTTGGGCTACCAAGGGTATTTTTGTAATTTTGATAAATTTGAGGGTATTTTGGTAATTTTGGAATTTTTGGGATGTTTTGGGTAATTTTGGTAATTTCAAATGGTTAGAAATGATTTTTGAACAAATTTAGGTATTTTAGGTGAAATTGGGAATTTTGGTCAAATTTGGGGTTTTGAGGTGTTTAGGTAATTTGGGTGAATTTCATGCAAAAGACCAAATTGGATATTTTGGTAGAATTTGGGTGTCAATCACCTTATATGAGTTATAGACCAATGAAATTTTCATTTGGGTTCTCTATGTGCTGGTCTTAGCTAAACCCTAGCCCAGGGCCAGTGGGTCTAACGGACCATCTACATGAGTTTCCTAAAAGATCAAGAGATCAAAGTCAAAAAATCTGGGTTTTAGGGTTGTGAGTGAAAGTGGGTGCAAGTCCTATGGAAACTCCCCTTGAGCTTCCTCTATAGTGGCCCCACCTACTAAGTACTAGAGGTTAGGACCAGTATCTGAAACTTTAAGTTGAGCACAGAAGAGTTTAGAGTTTCTAAAGGTGAGGGTTCCTTTTCTAGTTTTCTAGGAATAGTCAACAGAAAAGTCCTACGGCTAGACCTTAGGCTACTAAAGAGGGAAAACTAAACCTCAACCAAAAGTGATGTCAACAAAAAGTGATGACTCGTGCACGTGAGTTGTTGAACTAGCATAAAATGGATTCTTTTAGCATCATAAAAAAAAACAAATGATATTTTAAAGAATCATTTATTATGAGCAAACAAACAACAAACACAAAATATGCTAGTGATATGTGGGATCAAACATCTCTTTATAAGATTCTAAAGGTAGAATCTTAAACTTCCTTAGTGCTTCAACTTTATGATCTTCCTTGTGAATGCATTTTGTAACAGTCTTTTCTTCTCCTTTTTTCTTATGGCTCCCTCTTCTAAGTATTCTAGAATAAATCCTTTCCTTCCTCTTCTTATTCTTTCCTTATCATATGTGGCATTAGAAGACTCTCCTTTGTTAGAACAATCTGAGTAGTCCTTATGTCCCTCTTCTTACTCCATTCTTTGGCCAAGAACTCTTTTTGATCCAGCTCTCTATAAGTCTCACTTGTGTGAATTGCCTTGGTTGTTCTCACCTATGGGGCACTCACCCTAATAATCAGTGTGTGTTATTGGTCCAACTAGGTAAAAAGATCTCGAGGCCTCTCTTGTGTCTTGTACGACATTCAAGAACTATTCTCTAAACTCAATGATATGTTATATTACAAAATGTCTAGTGGAATCAATTGTTCTTCTTCATCCTTCTTTATGTGGGAAAGATCTTCTTACAGAGTTCGAGTATGAACTTCATGCTCAGTGCACCTTTTAAGATGTTGAATTCGTTTAGGACATAGGGCCACATATTGTTTTTGAGTGCAAACACTTTAGTAAAGAACTTATTTTTAAAAGAAATGTTGAAGAAAGAGATTAATGTGATGCTTAAGAGATTGTCTTTGATTTGATCTATCGAGCTTGAAACTCTAAAAAGCCAAAATAAATGGCTCGAAGGAGTTCTCTCGGGGTTTAACATTTTCCCTAAAGAGAGAGAGTATCTTAAAAAGTTTTTTAGATAAAAACCCATCATCTTTCTTACTCTCTTTACTTCCTATTTATACATAAGGAAGAAAGAAATAAAAAAATACATTTTGCAATTTACTATGCATGTGTGGGGCGTCTTTTTGAAAAGAGTGCGACATGGATGTTAGATAACGCTTTCAAAGAAGGATGGGCTTGCACCCATGCAGGTGATGATGACCATTTCTGAGAGTTGTCCTTCACTAGGTGGGCCACCCCTATGCAAGAGACAAGTCAGGAGGCTCTAATAGGTGGGCTCAATTCAACCATTTTAATATATGAGTTTGATTCAATCACTTTAGTAGGTGCGCTCGGTTTATCCACTTTGATAGGCAGTCTCAATTCAGCAAATTCAGTAGGTGGGCTCAATTCAGCCACTTCGATAGTTTGGCCCAATTCAACCACTTTGTTAGGTTGGCTCAATTCAACCAATTTGATGGGTAACTTGATTTACTAAAGTAGCATGATTTCTTGACAACGCCTTACGAGATTTGCTAGACTTGTTAGTCTGAATACCATACTCCATATAAAAATTCATATTTAGGTATATAGTTGAATTTGTGAATACAACTTTCGAATTGATAAAATTTGAAGTATTATTGGTGATTGGTGATTTGTGATTGTCAGTGCTTCTTCTCACGTATATCACCTGATTTTACTCATAAAAATATTTTCTATTAAAATTTCTTAAACCTATGTGTTGTACTTAAGCTTAGTTGCTACCCCATCTTTCTTCTAAGCAAAAACCATTCCTCTATTCTAAATTTATAAACCTATATGACGCATTTCTTAGCTTAGTTACTATATGATCTTACTCATAAGCAAATTATTTTCAATTTTGTATATTTAAACCTACAAGTCTAACCTACAATACTACATGCTCTAACTCCTAAGCATATTGTCTTCTATTTTGTATATATGAACCTACATGACTCACTCAACCTAAGATAGCACCTAATCTTACTCCTATAAATACTATCTTTTACTTTTTATATTCTACAGTTTATATGACACTCCTCAAATACTATCTGATCTCACTCTTAAGCATATTATCATATACCCCATGTATCTAAAGCTATATGACATACTCTATTTTAGACATCGCATGATATTCCTAATATATTAGCTGATAACTAAACATACATGGTGATCATGGATCAAGAAATCTTTGATAAAATTATCTCACTAAGCTCTATTTTGTTTGCTTGGCCCTTTAAATTTTTTCTACACATTTTCTTAATTGTTTTTTACTTTTATAACAATATAACTTTATTTTATTAGAGCTCACAATAAGGGAATAAAAGGATGATAGTATATCAATCACTCGGAAAAGGGAGGAGGACTATTTTTTTGTGATGTATGTTATAAGGGGATCAAATTAGGTAACACAATACATTTCAATAAAGAAGGCTGACAAAATATAGCAAGATAATTTCATGAAAACATAAGCAAAAGATATGATAAAACACAATTGAATAACAAATGGGGTCAGCAAAAAAAGATTGAAAAGTATGGAAGGGAACAAACCAAGGAGCAACTAGATTAGGTTGGGATCTTACTAAGAAAATAATAGGTGCATCTAAAAAAGGCGAAAAGAGTAGCTTTTCATAAATAGATAATCTTGTTATAATAAAATTTTTACATTTTCAAATTATTCCAGCAATGTTGTGTTGAAATGTAGGTTGTTCCTAGCACAAAAAAAAGTTGTTGTGGCATAGACCTTGAGCTAGAAGATAAGCTTGATTTGATAGACGTCAGTATTGTAGCTATGGTCTCAAATGATTGGGGGTACAACTCATGACATCCCTTAGAATTATTATGAGTTTTAATAAGCTCATTCAAATGAACATCATGATAAATTGGCCATATGATGGAACATGTTAAATCGAGTTAATGCAAATGTAGTAAACCATAAAGACAGCAACCTAAAAAGTAAAGAAGGTTGGCGCCATATTTTTAAGTGAAATAGTTTCAAAATTAGTTGTAACTTATATTAGTATGACGTTCTAATATTTAAAGGTTTTTATAACAATGGTGTCATAGTAGAGATTAATTACCTTTGTTATTTCTTTAACAATCAATCTTGTTAAACTTTGTGTACAAGTTTGTGATGTTGTTATGGTTTTATTAAGTTGAACATTTACAAGAACTTCCTAAATTTGTGTGTTTAGTGCACTAATACTTTATATGGTATTGTGAAATAATTTGATTATCCATGTTTATTAATTTTCTTATCCCTATATAATAATTTTCTTATTCATGTGTAATAATTTGTGTATCCATGTGTCCATAAAATGCATCAAGTATTCTAATGGATCCATCAAATGAAGATGTCACATAATTTTGGCAACTACAATGTGTATCATCAATGAGTATTACTCATCTTACTTATAAGACCCCGTGCATGATAATCTCCTCAGTATGTGAAAAATGGATTCATGTGCTTTTGTAAGATCATTCACATAGAATTCATAACATATTCTGAATCTCCAAAATTTGTTTTTGATCGTTCAAAAGAATTGCAAAGTCTTATGGTTTGCATGGATCATCAAAAATTACACCGATGAAAGCATCAGTCATTACTTTATATATAATGTCACATAATGAGTCGATGCATGACTTCTAAGTAATTTCAACACTCAGCTAAAAACAATAGCAAGTAATTTCAACACTCAAAATGAATCAATGCATGACTTCGTAGTTCATTGGTAAGATTATCATAAAATATTGTCAATCAAATAAATCTCACTTTTGTTCATAAATCATAAGAAGATAATATGAGAAACATGTCATTTATTAAGGTACTTATTAAATAATATTTCTACTTTGCATATATGTTTTACTGCAAATTAAATGTTAGAATAAAATTTTCTAACAAGAATGTATTGAAGTCATTGATGACATATTTCATTTCACGTGTTTCCAACAATGACAAGATCATATATCGTTCATTGTAGATCTCCAACACATAATATTTTAGTAGTATGTAAAACATGTGTTTTACCTTTTTAATGGCAGGATGTGAAGGTTGTACTCATGATAGTCTCATATTCAATTTTATAACTCAAATGCCTAAATACGAATTTCTAATGCCCCCTTCTAATCAATACAATAATGAAATTAATTCAAATTAAATTTGATTTGATGTCTTAATATTATTTACATCGAGGGAAATATTACATCGTTAAAGCTGGGAATCCCATGCAATAAGATTTCTTTAAACCCTTTCCTAATATGAAGTACCATATTCTTCATTTCATACACAATAGTTAAATGGTTAGATAAAGGAATGAATTATGATGCTTATCATTAGGGGTGTAATGGATCATTCAATTTATTGGAAAAAAATGGGGCATACTCTGAGATATGCCTACATATTCCTTCAAAAAGTTGTAGCAATGACAATTCTACATAATTTAAATACCATACAGAATAGTCAATCTTTTGCTGAGTCAGATAAAAATATGTTGGTTGATGCAATTCAGATTTAATTGATGATTTTTTTATTTAATTGACTATTTATTTCCTTAGAAAAAAAAATCATATGTACCCTTTTATTTTTAACTTCATTTTACTTAATTAGAGATTATTCTTACAAAATATGTGTGAATAAGTTTACTATGTATACATTTATGTATATTTGTTATGATATGCATATATGGCTAGATGATTATTAAACTATGAATAAATGTTTGTTGTGGAAATACATGTATGAACATGTTCGAGATTTCTTCCACTTGGATGACCTACTAGGCAACCATGGTTATTATTATTATTATTATTATTATTATTATTATTATTATTATTATTATTATTATTATTATTATTATTATTAACATATTTAGTTTTCTCCCAACTAGGTGGCATCCCAGGCAAACCTAAGTTTATTTTTTTAAGAGGTCTTTGATGAGTTATATGACCCAAGAGGTTCATCTGTATGACCTTACTATAATTATGCTTTATGAGATTTTGGTATTAAGGGCCTTAAGGCAACCAAGATCTCCTTCTTTATATGTCCACCTGCTTGTGATGATTCTTTCTCTCTTTAAATTTACTCTGAGCCCATGATATTTTGTAACATTCCCTTTATATCAATTTTGTGCTTAATGTATGTTTTTACTTCAACTTTCTCTTTTTAGCATCAATTTATGCTCAAACTATCCATTATCGGGAAATATGAGTTTAAGAAAATCCAATGGCTCTATGAATTGTGTACTACAATTACAAGGCTCAATGAAAAGCTAGCTATGAGATAAGATACTACAGGTGTCCCAAAAATAGAACACTCGATGATTTTAACTTTTTTAGATAAGTTGATGTTTGTGAAAAGTCCACTTTAGATAGAGATAACAAATGGAGAGTAGTTTTGAAAATAAAATTTTGTGAGAGACTGATCCTTTGGACAAGAAGACTAGATCATAATTATATTAGTTGTTATTATTTTAATTATAATTTTTGTGTTATTTATTAATATTAAGTGATGTATAACTTTTAATGCAATATTTTAGACTTTTGATTTTTTGTTATATTTCTAAATTCAATTCTTGTGTTTTGTTTGAATTGTTGTTGAAAATCATGCACTTAAAACTACACTCTACAAGGGCATTATAACCTTCATTTTAGAAATAGCTATAACATAACAACTTCACATTTTAAACATAACACAGTTGCTTCACAGCTAATTCTTCAAACTGCTTTAGCTATCTTAAACAGATCTTAAGCCGCTTTTTCTCAGCTCATTAAAAAATATTGCATAATAGTTGGAAAATAATAATGATTTTAAAAAGTAGACCAATCCATTTATTTCAGCCAATTCAAACATGAACTTAATATTTAAAAATAGCATTTGAAATTCATATATATATATATATATATATATATAAAGTGTCAGTTGGTAGACAAGGTCACTGTAAGTCTCCTCTGACAAGGATTCGATCCCACCCGTGGTGCGTGGGGGGTCGAATTTAGGCATATATATATATATANCATAAAAAAATGAAGAACTTAACAAACCTGATTTATTATTTTTTATACATTTAAAATATATATATATATATCCCAAAATATGTCAAGCGTTCTGAAGATTGATTAATATTTGCTCACCGATCCCTAAACAAGGTTAAAAGCCCAAAAACGAACCTTTTTCGCGAGATCAGACTCCTCAATTAAATCTGTGAACATATCGAGAAAGATCCACAAATCACTCCGCTTAAATGTTCATATAATAATCTCTTATATTTATCTTATAAACTATTTTCATTTAACCAAAATAAATGAGTGAATTTACAAACATATCATCAAGTTTTTTATATATTTACATATCTACCATCTAAAATTATTTACATTTACACCACTCCAGTCTTTCATATTACATGGAAAAAACAGATTTTCATCATGAGTGTTAAAATTAAAGCTTAGATGTTAGATATATAACTACATGAAATTTTAGAGGTCTTATCCGAGCAAGCTAATGCTTGAGCCGTGTTTGGCTAGTTCAAAATTACTCGTGAACAATATGCTTTTATTAAGTTCAATTTACATATCATTATTCTTGCTTAGCTCCTAATTTTCTTTTAATTTAAATAAATATATTTATATAAGATATTGGATTCAACCTTTACCTTTTTATACAATAAATGACAACAATAAAGACCAAACCATAATGTAAATTTAATTATAAATATATAAAATATATTATTATATAAATAATATATGTAACTTTTTTTTTTTATTTCGATCTAAAACATGATCCAACAAAGATTATTCATATTTGAATATTTGAAACGTTTATGATTTAAGATTAACAAATTTGTTAATATTCAATTTGCTTGAAGAGTTGTTCAAACACAAACTACTTAAAATGCCGAACATGAGATGTTTGCAATCAAAAGGCTTTTTTGACAGCCCAAGATTCTATGAAAACTTGATGAGGAGCCGTTCTGCAACGGTTGGTTGTGGCATCTTGACCATCTAATTTTGCTGACATAGAGAGACCAGGAAGGATGATAATTCTTTTAAATTTCTAAAGCTGAGAAATGTGACCATCTAACTATTGCTTCACCTGAAGTTTGAAGATGTGGGAGAGCTGGAAGTGAATTCAGAAAGAATCAACTCTGCTCACTGCTAATAACTTATGAAATCAGAGATCCATTTGAGGCAAATTCAACTTTATATATATATATATATATNAATAGAGCGAATGGCCAGGGGATGAAAAAGCAATTATTAGCTGTGAAATCCACACATGCGGATTTCGTTAGATTTTGATTGTATTGGTTGTACAACCAAAAATAAAATAAAATCCACATCTTCCGCATATTTTTTTATCTGTATCTAATAATTTTTCAGAATAGAGGGAAAGGGAGAGAGGAGAGAGGAAGAATTGCCCCCATTGACCATTTCATTTCTTGAATGTTTAGCGTACAAGAGAAAAGGCGCTCCTTTACATGAAAAGATCTTATTTATAGAAGATAGAAAGACAAATATAGAATTATATTATTGCCCTTGCTAAAGAAGGGGGTGCCTTGCAACTTCTTCTCTTCTACCTTTTTACTGTTAGATTATCGCGAGATCCGTGCAGATCATTTTTTTGTGTACATATTAAATTCACTGATTTTATTCCTCTTTGATGGCAACAGCTGCGACAAGAACAAGAAAATTAGAAAGCTCGTCAAGATCGTTCGGTCAATCACACGAGTCACTCAACCAAATAAAAGCAGTCAATCGACATGCAAATATCGTCTGGCCGATCCCAGAACCATTCAGCCAAACAAAAGCGGGTGACCCGGACGCCCAGATCGTTCAGTTGATCGACCAACTTACATAAGTTTTTCTCGTCCCCAGAGACGATCACATGCTCCGTGAGGGGCAAAAGGGCAGATTAATCTAAGGGATCACTCGATGACTAATTGATTACCAGCAGATGTGCTACCAAAGATAAAGCGTCGGGCAACAAACAAATAATACCACACATCACAAGTAAGAAATAAACAAAGTAGATAGAAAACCAAGATAAAAATGAGAAGAAAACTTTTCTTTCCTTTGAGCAGAAGGGTTTACATTTGTTGAAATACAAAAAAGAAAATGTTTTTCATTTATTGTATGAAATTTTACATCTACCAATTTATCTATCGGTCGTAGTCAAGCAAAACAGAACTTATGTCAAAAACTATAAATTAAAGGAGAGCGTAGAAGAGAAAATAACGAAAGAAAAGCCAAGGTGATCGTAGATACGTCGTCACTGTCGGCCTAATCTCTGCACGGCTAAACATGTTTGTCACTTTCATCCTCTGAGTTAGAAAGGAGGGTGGTAAATTGCTTCATTTTCGCCCACCGCGACTCAACCAAACTCCCTTTCACAAAACGCTCGGCAACCAAGGCCATGCACACCTAAATCTTCTCAGAGAGTGCCTCGACGTAATCCTCAAGAGTCACCATCTCAGCCATCGTCTACTTAACTTTTTATTCTCTTCAGTTTCGATAGACACTGTTTATTCGTACTTTTCTGCCTACTCCCATGTCTTGGTTGATTTATTTAACCTCTTCTCCAGGCGGACAGGTTCAACATCGGCCTTCCGTTTGTCTGTTATCTCTTAGGACATCAGACCATCGACCGACATCTTCTGCCTCTCCACCTAGACGAGGGCGATTGAAAGAGTGTGAAGTGTGATCGACCAAGCCAGCAAACTAAATTGATCGAAAGTTTCTCTCAAATAAGGCATCCCCATCCCCTTCAACACAGTGTCTAATTACATGGGTCGGACCACATCTCCCAGGAGGTAGAAGTACTAAGAATTATCAGATACCTCTCCAACTGGCGTGTCTAAGTACAAATCCTCCTTGGTGTCCACCATTGTTAAACGGCCGCTAGAGCTGGATCACACATTGCCTTTCCTATCCCAGCGAGGAACGGCTTGATCACAAGACTCGGCTTCAGGCTTCACCTTCAGCCTCCAAGTCAGACTCCACATCAACATTAGTTGGTTGGCAGCTTATGCCCCTCGACCGCTCTATCCGAGAACGCCCCTCCTTTATCAAGACTTTGACCTAGAAGAACCTCCCTTAGCAATTTTACTATTAAAAAAAGAAAGAAAGAGAAAGTATTTTTACCAAGGTCGGCAACACCCACCAACCTCTGCAATTGGAGGTAGGGTTCATCTCATCACGGCCAACTAGGCAACCGCAACTTTTATTCCTGCCTCTTCTTTGGCATCGGACTTGTCCCGCAGCTCGGTTGGCATATCATCAAACTTCTCCAACTACAAGGTCCAATTGACTAAAGCCGTCTCCAGGTACTGATATAAGGATGGCTCTCGGCCTTTGACCAGGTTCGCATAGACCTTTCTAGACGTTGGGAGAGTCTTCAACTTATTCACTTCGCGCAATAAAGGACGGACCAAGATCCCCCAAATCTTTTGATTAAAGGTGCCCAGGAATTTCGACCTCCAGTCCTTCACCTTGCACTAAACCCCAACGAGTCGGAGTTTGGAACCAGATGAAAAGACCACATACCCATCCTTATCGACCTTGAAGCCAAAGAAGTAGGAGAAGAGGTCGACCGACCTCGAAATGTCTTGCCATCAGAGAAAGACGATGAATATCATGAAGATAGCACGAAGTTCGAGATAGAGAGACAGCCTCAGCCTGAACTTAAAATGGTCCAGATAAAAGACCAAGTCCTACCCAAAATCGCCAGTTAATTTCTCAGACTTTTCATTTGCCTGAAGAACAACTGTGAATCCATAAACATACGACCTTTGGAGGCCCTCGACTTGATTCGTGGACACAACAAATCCCTCTCCACAGGGTTGGCACCGAAGAGCTCTGAGAAATATTTGGGAGCCATGACAGTCAGATGAGGAGAAAGGACACAACGAAAGGAGAAAGGATAGAACACCAGGGAAAAAAGGAACAGTAGAGCGAAATTTCCAATTCCACTAATCATGATTTATAGGCATCTAGGGGAAGTTGAAGCAATGTGGGGCATCAACGTTATTCGCCACATGAAACCATGGAAAGGAGGTCACATGAAACACACATAAAGAGACGAAAAAATTTTAATTTCATTTAATAAACAAAAATTTACATTTTCACTGTCCGGTTACAATTGGTCAACCTGAAATAAAATACTTAATAAATTATCATCAGCTACCTCGACCATAACATAGCCTAGCTGAGACAGTCGGTCGCGTGTACACTAGCTCACCACCAAACCTAAACCTATATCTATTTCAGCTTGGACCCGGGAGATTGCGAATGCCTCTTGGACGACCGATGACTCTGACCAAAGAAGCGCCACTTCCTCTTGGAGAGCAGCTTCCCGAACACGAATTACTACTACCTCTTCAATCAAACTCACCAACCTCTCCTGATCATTCAATTGGCAGACACTTGTCATGAGATTAAAGGAGACAGTCCTCCCATACTAGGGACACCTCTATCTCGTGAAGCAGGTGCTCAATCGATCTGAACAATCCTGGTGCATCGATTGTCCTCCGCCCGATCAGCATTTCGCTCAGTGGAGTGTGGAGTAACAATCGCATCTCCAGAAGATGGACCTGTTATAGAAAAACATGGTGGAGCACATGTTTCCAAAAACAAATAAAAGTAATTAATAATAATAAAGAGAATATTTCATAACCATCATTCTATCTTGGTCTAAGGTCGTGAAGGAGCATCCTCTCTCGCCAATCCTTTGTTCCACCGAAAGGGAAGGATTAGCAACCCTAGAAGCCTCAACCAGAGGAAGGTTAAGGCGGCATATTGAGCGGTTGACCCCGACACCTCCCGCAGTATCAAAACAACAACAAAGTTTGGCTTCGATCCTTCTGCTAGCCGACTTGGACTCTGGACAAAAGCAGACGGGCTAGATAGCCCTCTCTTTGGACGGTCTGATTCCACCACCTTGCATTCTTCGTAGTCATTCTCTTTCATCTATGCCCTCTCATCAGAACGGTCCAGGAGTGAGTTTGACAACCCCACCTGATCCCCTTGGTCGGAAGGCTTCATTCTTTTAACAGGTAGCTTTTTACAACGCTCGCTCTCAAAACCGAGCCCTACACTACCCTTTAAGGCCTCACTAAACTTGACCAACTTGAAAGACAATCGCTCGCCATGACCACGGATGAAGACCAATTGAGTCTCGTAAAAGGAAATAAAAAATAATAATAATATGATACGTTTTTTTCTTCTCTTTCTATTTATTCTTCCCTTTCTATTTATAGAGACCCTAACATGGAATTCAAGGAGAGCTCAATCATTACGGATTTAATAATCACAAATACAATTACTCTTTTTTTTTGAAATTTAAGATTCTCTTGTCTCTGTCGCACCGTGATTCCCAAAGAACAAGAGAATCAGAAAACTAAATATGTAAATATAAAATATGTCTACATGTATCTTAAAGAGATCCCACAACCTCCAGGGAAGGGATGTAACAAGGGCCCGTGAGGAGAAATCCAAGGGTCCACCTTACGATCGATCGGCTCATACAATCTGGGTACCAGCCAAACCTCATATTGGGGGATAATTGATAGCCTATTCAAGAGATATCCCAACTAAATTCTCTCATAGTCAGTTCAACAATTTCCACACTCGAACCGGATGGACAATAACAAACACCTGAATCTCTGGCAATCGGCCACATCATTCAGCCGAATACCAAAACAATGGTCACCCAGATCATATATCGAGTCGGAAGCCTTTCAATGCTCCCAACCTTACAAATCCCCTTTACCTAAAACACCCACCTACTACCCCTACTTTAATAGGGGTATATGTGTAATCTTATGAACTCTTTATCTAAAATTAGGGAACTCATTTCATGAATAAAAGCTTCACAATTTCATTGTTCATTATCGTGATCACAAATTTTTTTATACCTGCCGCACTTCAGCAGATATTAATTAATTTTTGAAAATATCAATTTAAAAAAGCAATTAAAAAGCAGACAAGTATACACATGGGACTTGAAACATTGTTATTTATAAACAAAAATCCATATTTCAAATTCCCTCAAATTTAAAGTTCACAATAAAAACACACCAATTTTTTTTTTTTTCATTTTTACCAAATTCCTATTTGTTTGATTATGGCATGCCTAAATGCATCAGTTCAAAAATCCACTTAGGTGCTAGTTTTGTAAATAACAATATTTTGATTGCTATATATGTAATTATTCCTAAAAAAAATTTAATGCCAACAAACCCCAAGGTACTTTAAAGGCCAAGGTAACATTAAAAATAAGCCATGTTGCTATTGAATTGACATCCAACCTAATGCTAACCGTAACGAATATATAAACTCTTTAACACAGTATCAGCATCCAATTTACTAAAACAGAAGTGTAAAATTCGAAGATTTTAACTTCTTTAAGACTTCCATAAATTATCGAAAATAACAAAAATACCAGTGAAAAGTTTATTTGAAGAAGTGTCGTCTGCTAGGGCAACAATTTAGGCAATTTGTGGAACCAAATTTGTCATTTAAGAACCGAGGTATCATCAAAGTTTAAGTCCAAATTGATAAACTAGACTTCAAATTACACGACCACCTCTACCAGAACAATTTCTAATTAACACCTTGATTAGTGACTAACTCAAACAAATGAACAATAGGAAGAAAAATAGTAACATATTGTTGGATTCCAACGCCAGAATGTCACTATACAGTATAACATCTTATATGAGAATAATAATAATACAGAAAGGGAAGATTTATATAAGTAACACTTAATTCTTATGTATTTACATATCTAAAACCTAAACTTCAATTTTTGCATACATACCACCCCACCTATGCATGAAAAGGTGTATTTCACTTTTTAAAAGTTAAAATGCTGGTATTTTTTATATGATATGAGAGATTGGGTAGCATAAATGTAAAAGGTAAAGTTAAGGCGTTAGATATGTAAATACATAGGAATTGGATGTATGTATGCAAATACCCCCTAAAAAAAGATGAAGCCTTGTAGCATCTTAGAAGCAAAAGAAATTTACTAACCTTATATTAACTAGCATAATATGCAACCATCATCTTGTACTGGAGGCCGATAGAGTATCCCTTCCTAACAGGCCCAACTGCAGTTCTGGTGTCACAAACCAAGGTGAAACCAACGAGCCCAAGTGGCTTAACACTTCTGCAGGCTTCTTGAAATGAATTGCTTACAGATATTACACAAATTATACAGAATCAGGCAAGGAAAATATTCTTAGATTATTATATATACTGAAAATAAATAGAAAATGCACCCCTGAGTTGAGGACATTACATTCGCTATGAGAGCGACGGTGCATCAATACGGGTGACCTTCAGATGATAACAAATGAAATAAATCTGGTCATGACCTCTTGTCAAATTTTCTCTCATTCGACTTTCTTTCCTCAGCTTCTCTTCTCTTCAGCTGCCTGAAAGTATAAGTTCGCATCAGAAAAAGACTTCAGGGCTGATAATAATGCAAGTTATAAAGATGGTGACGGATACTAGGGCCCCGTTCGGCATTACTCTTATTTTCTGTTTGTGCTTTCGTTTAACTTTTGTTTTTTAAAACATATTTGATTAGTATAATTTTCATATGTTTTTATTTTTTATTTTTAAAAACAAATCAATTTGTCAGCACGAGTAATTTTAAAAACAGTCAAAATACCTAAAAGATGTTTTGAATTTTTTAAAAACAACTAACACAACTAAACATGCTTCAAGTCAAATCAAAACATGAACAACACAAAAANTTCAGCTTCTCTTCTCTTCAGCTGCCTGAAAGTATAAGTTCACATCAGAAAAAAACTTCAGGGCTGATAATAATGCAAGTTATAAAGATGGTGACGGATACTAGGGCCCCCTTCGGCATTACTCTTATTTTTTGTTAGTGCTTTCGTTTAACTTTTGTTTTTTTAAAACATATTTGATTAGTATAATTTTTATATGTTTTTATTTTTTATTTTTAAAACAAATCAACTTGTTAGCACGAGTTATTTTAAAAACACTCAAAACACCTAAAAGATGTTATTGAATTTTTTAAAAACAACTAACACAACTAAACATGCTTCAAGTCAAATCAAAACATGAACAACACAAAAATATTAATAAAAGAATATAAAATAAAATATAAAAGTCATCCCAAACAGGCCTTAGATGTAAATAATGATCAAAATTATTTTGACCATTTAGTAGCAATTTCATTGTATAAGATAAATCTATATTTATGCAACAATCTCTTTCAAAAAAGTATATCAATTACAGGAGAACTTCTATACCATTCCAAATAAAAAATCCAACATGCAAACAAGAATAAAATAATATTTAAACCCCACAAGAACCTGGATAAGTAGCGTTTGAACCATGCNAGTATATCAATTACAGGAGAACTTCTATAGCATTCCAAATAAAAAATCCAACATTCAAACAAGAATAAAATAATATTTAAACCCCACAAGAACCTGGATAAGTAGCGTTTGAACCATGCTCAAATCTTATTTGAAATAATTTGAAAAGGCTTCAAACAAGCAATAATAGACTATAACATAATAAAGTACAATCATAATAATTACAACATAATAGAGTGTGGTTTGATACACCAAAATGCAATCACAAGGCTAAAACATGGTAGAATATAACTTTAATATAGAAGAGTATATTCACAATGGTTGTAACACAGTAGATAATAATTTTGACATAACAGAATACAATCATAACATACATAACACAACAATTGAATTCCCCTTACATGTCTCAGGCGAGTGTTTCTAACACTTTCTATTGATCAAGTTGTTTTCAATTCAACATTGTACTTTAGAGAGAAATATATTACTATTAAGTGCCCAAATCTATCATCACATCTTGAAAAATGTAGAATCCTAAACCTTCATTTTATCATTAACACTTGAATTTCTTTAGCATTTCTAAGATGATCAAAAGCATAAAACTATTTAATAATTTTATCTACCACACCCAGCTCTATATGTTACCAAATCTCATTATAACCTGCGATTTCATAGCCACAGCTCGTTAAAACCAACAACTGTCATTAATAAAGACGTCTCAAATTTCAATAAGCAAAGTTATAAAATCATTAACTTGTACAGATGATGGTTGAAACATAGAAGCTACAAAATTCTACAACAGAGCAATCACAAAAGCTGTAAGATCACCATGTAGAGCGGAAAATAAATCAAATGTTTGAAAAGCTAATAGTTACTCCGCTGGATTAGAGCTCGTTTATGATTATTTGATCAACTAATCAAACAAGCTTGAACACTTTCATAAATACTTAATGGTTAAATGAACAAACTTAAACATCTTGTTGTTTCATTCATTCATGTCATGAAAAGTATCAGCTAAAACTTATGAATAAGCTGATTAAAAAATCTTAAGTAAGGCTCTATTAAGGCTCATTCGTGAGTAGTTCAATTGTTAATTTCTACTCAACAAGCTTAGTTTGATATGTCATATTTATTTTAAAATAAGCTACTCATATAAAGCTTGTGTAAGGCTTGATTAAGGATTAATTATAGCTAATTTAGTTTGTTAAATGAATTGCTCGTTAATAAACTTGATAATCCTTATATGAATTAAGCTCTATCCTAGCATAAGTTGAGTACTAATAAATGAGCTTGTGCTCGAGCCAAGCTCGAACAAGTTTTGAATAAACGAGCTCAAGCTCAAACAAGCACCTACTTGATGCAACCTGGTTCATTTGCAAACTTATTGCGATGAATAGAAGATGCTAAAATAGACATTTGAGCATCGCTACGGTTTGAAGATCACCTATTTCTTCAATCATAAGTTATGACTATTTTTTGTATAATAGAGGTCTTTTAGTCCGAAGTAAAATTTTAAGCATATTTCAACGAGAGAATAAATAATATAAATATTTGACTAATTATGTGTATTATGAAGTATATAGAGTCAAATTTCCCACTGAGACTCCCATTGAAATGACATAAATTGAACCATGCCCTTGAGCACTAACAGAACATATAGATGCATACACTAATTCAAAATCATGGAGAAATGAAGAATGACCCACCAGATCATCTTTATTAATTTTCACGAGATTTACTTTATGCAATGTTCAATACAATCAACAATATTCGCATGAATGATTCTCTTTAGCGCTAATCCATCATTAAATTTAGTCCTCTAATCTAGAAACCTTCAATAGCTAACCAGTATGAAATTAATACACATAAGACTAGTAAGCCTTCCATACACTTAAAACTTTCAAACTTCTTTGAAGAGTGACAAGTCCGGCACGTACTTCTGTGTTACTAACAGTAAACTTAAACCTTCTAGCAGGTAATCAGCAAAGAAAAAATTACTGAATTTCGTCATAACTTCGCCCAGGAGCAACAAATTCATCAAAGCAATAATGGCACTAAAATCATTCAATGACAAGAAGGCCAAAAATAGTGCTATGAGATCAACAAGACGAGGTCAACCAACCCTCAAGGCTACTTCATCGTATTCATGCCTCAGTTATACCATGCAAATTATATTCAAGGAGGAACAACAAATGTCACCATCCGGTAAGCCGTCCCATTCATTATTTGACCTCTAAAATACATTATTTCCAAAATACATAATTCAGATAGTTTTGACCTCTAAAATACATTATTTCCAAAATAGTCAATAGATACTAATAATGGTTCTTCTAATTATGCCACTACATAAATTTAGCATTATATCTTCTCTGGGAAAGAAGCCACTAACATTCCCAGGTTAAATTGATAACGACCATCTCCATAATGAGTTAATTAAGGCCATTTTATAAACTTAGAAGCTATAGCATAAGTAGATATATTTGAGGACATGGCCTGCAATAGGCACAAGCACCCAATAATCAGAACCAAATAAATCACATCCGAAATGATTGTTACACAGAGGACAATAAAAAAAATCATCACAATCCAGCAGGAAAACACCATGGTGCCTTAAATTCAGAAGTTTTCCATTGCCCGTTCAATAGGATAGTTCCATAAAATAGTACTTATTCTGAGCAATACTATAGAACGCATGTGTTAGCACCAACACATTTTTTAGCGACAAAATCTGTTACAATTCAATAATAAAGGAGCAGTGCGGCCATGCTAGCAAAAAACAGAAATAACAGGGAGCAACCATAAACAATGATTAGTTAGATTAGATGCCATAATAATGCTTCGAACTCAAAACAATACTAAATAATCACTTTAACTTGAGGAAAGAAAAAATTGAATCACCTCATTTCAAGTATACGCATGTCGGCGTTTAAAAGGGGGAAGTTACGTTTGGGGGTCGCCCGTAAGAAGCTGTCGGCCGCC
>JXCR01021041.1:0-30553 GCA_002079205.1 Phalaenopsis hybrid cultivar
TTACGGTGGGAGGGATGGGATAGACTAACATTGATCATGCTAATTTCTCATTTAAACAAAAAATAGTAATACAATAGTAACCAAGAGGCATTTCATTCGTTGGCAGTTGCATAGGAATGGGTTGGAACAAACAAATTGACCGAAATCATATTGATAGAACCTCTTTCAGGTTTCTTTCAAATATTCTACCGGGATTGTTACGTCCCCATTCTTGAACTTCTCCTTAAACAAGTCTTTGAAACTGCAACACTCTTCTAAGGTGTGTCCGATGAATATGTATCTCATATGTCCTTTCTTGTTGACCTCGTCGGGCTTCTTTGGCTTAGGCAATCTGAACTTGGGATTCTTGATCAGACGGTGGAACAACATTTTTGTCGCTTCATCTTTAAAAGAGTATATCCCATTTGATCGAGCGTTCATGATTGGAACTTGTCTTTCATATGTCTGGTAATGTCTCTGCTGAGATGATTGTTGAATATTATGATGAGGATGTTGGAAGGTTTGTTAATGTCGTTCGGCTTGTATTTGCAATTGTCATTTTCCTCTGCTAACCACATCAACTGTCCAAGATTTCTTCTTAAATATCCTGGTTATCATGGACTTCTCATCCATCTCGTGAGAATCCGTATACTTGACTTCTTCTTGTAGATTGCTAGCTTTGTTAAGTCGCTTTTCGAAGGATTTGATGGTGAGCCCCTTATGCATGAAAGCTACTGGCCCATGAATGCTCTTGAGTAGAATCTCAATCATATGATGTTCCTGTAGCTGATGTTTGCAGTTCATGCTAAGGTTTCTCCACCTCAAAATATAATCTACTAGAGTCTCATTAGGCTTTTGTCTTTCTACTGAGATCTCCAATAGAAATATGATGCTGCAATCCGACAAATCTTTTTACAAATAATAGTTCTAACTCGCCGAATGTCTTCACCGCTCCGTTGGGCAACTCAGCATACCAATCAAATGTTATTCCTGATAAGCTGCTGACGAACTGTTGACAGAGTAAAGCTTCGTTATTTCTTGTGTTGCCACAACTGGCTCGAAAATGTGCTATGTGTTGTTTGGGATTTCCAGTCCCATCAAATAGCTTAAAGTTCGGTGACACAAAACCCTTGGGGTAGGGTATGGCATCAAACTCCTCCGGGTAAGGTCTACCCTTTAAACTCAATGCACCGCCCTTAGACTGGGTTAAGGCCTCTCGAACTTGTTCAACCATTTGTTTAAATTCATTTTCTGGTATGACGCTTTGGACATAGTATTTCTTTGGTTGTTCATCAGAGGTGAATTCTTTTCTTTCATTTGCAACATGAATAGTTTCTGGTTGGTTCATTTCTGGAAGCGTCATCTACGGTGATTGTGACTGTCTTTGCATTGTAATCACGGTGGTTGTCAATTCATCGATTTTCTTTTTGAGACGATTGATTTGTTCGTCCCTTTGTTGGGTGGCCCCTTGCCTCTCATTCGTGGCGTTATCCACACCAGATGATGGAGCGTCGCACACAGACAAATCAGCCTGTGTCTCGACAACATTGATTTCTGTTAATCCTTCATCCAAGTAATATGACACATTTTAATCTTCATCATTCATATATTTTCCTTGTTCTTCAGATAATCGCACAATATTGGATCGGAGTCTCTCCAACTTAGCGTTAATCGAGTTTCCTTTGATTACTTTTAGGTCAATTGGGGATTTCTGAAGAATATTATTTCTTTTGTTGAACACCGGTGTGGTTTTGTAGAAGTTAATTGAATGAACCGAAATCATATTTACGGAACCTNAAAAATCATTTAAATGCCAAGTGTGATATTTATCTTTAAAAATCAACTTAAGGTGTCAAATGAACTCAAAATATTTTGAAATTTGAGTGGAATTTATCTTTAAAAATCAATTTAAGTTATTAAATGAACTCAAAATATTTTGAAACTTTTATGGATGAGTTCTCTAGATCATAAACCACAGTGGAGATTAAAAATCAAGTCATTTAAATGTTTATATTTTCCAAAATTAATTATTTTCAAGTTCTCTAGATCATAAATCACAGTGGAGATAAAAAATCAAGTCATTTAAATGTTTAAATTTCCTCTCTGGATCATAAATCATAGTGGAGGTCAAAAATCAAGTCATTTAAATGTTTATATTTTCTAAAATTAATTATCTTAGTGATTTAATATTTATAAAGTTTAAGGATATTTTAAATGAGTTAACCCATGAAATTATTTCCAAAGGTTTATCTAGTCTTGGTGGACCTTCCAAAATTTTCTTAGGATTTTATAATCAATATGCTAATTTCCATGATTATCCAAAGGTTTCTCTGGTCATGGTAGACCTTCTAAAATTTTCTTGGGATTTAATAACCAATATGCTAATTTCCATGATTATTTTAAGGAAATGATAAAATTTTTTTTGGGATTTAATAACCAATATGCTAATTTCCATGATTATTTTAAGGAAATGATGTGAAGAATTTGTAAAATATGATCTCGTATAGGAGGTTCCTCTGACTTTGCAAAAATCAGAGAATACTTCCCCTGACAGAGACTACAACATGTCAAAATTCTAAGCCAAGGTGATGTGCCATTATGCATGGAGAATCAAATGATTAAAAACAGTGTTTAATTTATTAAAAATAAAATATGCACCAAATGGACTTGAATTTTGTTCCACATTGTTTTCCTTTGTTCACTGAGCAAGTGGGTATCTTTATTTTTTTTTTTGTGATTTTTCTACACAAAGTTATGAATTTTCTAAGTTAAGGGTATTTAAATAAATAGAAAAAAACCCTATTTATCTATTTAAACAGCGCGTCCCACCTCAACCTACGACGGCTCCGAAGGCATGCGTGGCGCGCTCTGGTTGGACGGCGTCGTCCACGTAGCTTGCTGACTTGGCCAGCTGTTTATGTTTCGAAGTGCTATCCGGCTTGATCTCCCCGGTCCATTTGATACACGGTTGATCGAACGGCTCCCCGTCATCGTCCCCGATAGAATGATCCCGTACCCGTCCACACTAAAACCTCAAGATCTCAGCTTAGACTGAACCAAATCACTTTGGGTTTGATCTTATGGACTCGTCTAAGTGAGACGAACACATCCATACGGTTAATGTACCATAAAATCAAGCCTTGTAAATGGAGAATCAAAATAAGCTCGGGAGAAGGAGAAGTTTTATACCTTTTCTCTAAGAAGGGAGGCTTCGATCGTCTAAGTGAGGCGAACACATCCATACGGCTAAGGTACCATGAAATCAAGCTTAAGTAAATGGATCAAAATATGCTCGGGAGAAGGAGAAGTTTTATATTTTTGCTCTGAGAAGGGAAGCTTTGATCAGAGGTGCTTGACACGTTTTTTGGGGTCCAAGGAGGTTAGAGATTGAGTCCCTAGTCTTGGTGTAAGGCCTAGGTATGAATTCGACCAAGCTCGATTTCAGGTGCTGGTCTAGAGCTATGGTAGAGGTTCTGTGGAAGGGGGATTTGGCTTATTTCTCTCTTGTGAAGGTGTGGGCACAAGAAATTGAACATTGGTGGAGTGTGGAGGTGTATTGGGTTCCGTCCTGGTTTCCGACAGGGTTTCAAGCTCAAAATTGAGCTCCAGCAATGGGAATGGGCGAGGGAAAATGGTTGGAATGCACTCAGGGGATCTTAGGGAAGCTCTGTGTGAAGTTTAGAGAGACCTTTCTAAAGAAATTTTAGCACACCTCCCATGGCCTTGGGAGGTGAGTTTTTATAAAAATGGCCATGGGGTGGCTCTCAGGGCATAAGTTGAGTGCATTGTGGTGCTTAGGTGGAGGGCAGAGGAGCTCTTCAATTTAATTTGGATGAGCTGGCCTCTAAGAGTGCCAAGGGGGTGGCTCTCGGTTTTGAGCTTCTCCAGCCACTAGGTTGGCCGGCCGGCCAGGGGGAGGTGGCTAGGAGCTCAGGGAACCCAGAGGAATCCATCACAGCAATTTAATGCAAATGTGCTTTGATTTGACAAAGATATCTTAAGCATGTGCATTTTTGGAAATAAAATCCCTTAATTCGGGGGACCTTTGGTCCATGGCTTGATTTAGGTGATTTCATGCATGTTTGGACTGGTCACTAAGTCCAACTAATGGCTGTGGTGGAGTTAATTTGGTGGCCTTAGGGTGGTTAGGTCACATTTAGTGCATGGGTCCAAGTGGGTGCAAATGACCAAAACTTTGGTTTGGGTTAGGCTATCCATGTCAATTAGCCTAATTGATTGATCAAATTTGTAAAGATGATCATAAGGAACAACTTTGGTGAAGGATGAAGTAGTTTTGAGTCCAATTGGGGGGTAAATTTAAAGGAATTTTGAACTTTAATCAATTTGGTCATGTTGGGCTAGGCTTGGGTCTAGCTTGGGTTAGCCTTAGTCTAATTCCAAATTGATTGTTGTAAATGGTCAATAGGGACCTCATGAAGAGTTTTCTACATGAATTTGACGACAATTTGGAGGTTAAGGCAATCAATTGGGTGAAATTTGGGGACTTCGCCAATTTGGGGCTAAATTTGAGAATTTTGGATTTAGGCCAAAATCAAATGGATTTGAGGCTTCACCAAGGTCAATTGATGGTTGATTTTGATTTATAAGAATGTTATCAAGATTTTTCAACATCAATTGGGGCCAATTGACTAGGTCATGGGTTCAATTTGGTGAGATTAAGTCATTGGGTCAAAATCGGGGTTTTGACCCAAATCAAAATTGGGCTAAAAAAATGGACAAATTGAGCTTATATTTGGTTTATTTTGGTCATATAAAAAGTTAATTTGAGTTGAGTATTGGAATTGGGGTCAATTGAGACCCAATTGATGGACATTTGAGTTGGATTTGGGGAAATGTCTTTAAAGGGCAAGTTGGGGGTTTTGGTTAAAGATGGTCAAATTGGACAAATTGGGTCATGTGGTAGTTGAGAGAAATGAAATTGGNGTCTGAGGGATTCCCGATCATCCGGTAGAGACGTCTTAATTTAGTTGAAGTTGTGATTTTGTGTGATGTTTGTGAGTAAATTTTTGAGTTATTTTATATTTTGAATGTTGTGACGGTGAATTTTGTCTTGGTTGATTTTAGTTTTGGTTTTGGGTTATAGTTATGGTTAACATGCAAGTTTATGTAGGTAAATTCAAGCACGAAACATGTAAGGAAAAGGCAGAAGAAAAATGGTACTATAAACTGTAAAAGCGTACCTGGCGAGTCTTCTCGTTCCACCACCTGAAACCTAAAATGCAAGTTAAGGCAATTTATGAAGAGCAGGAAAGGTAAAATTTTGGTAATTTTCCTAACCTTATGTCATATCTTGGTGAGCCATAAAAGTTTAATCAAGGATGATTTCATTGAGCGAAGCATATTAAGTGTAATAGGTCTCTGAGGTATCCAACAAGTTAATAGGGGGAAACAGGTCCATGCCTCTCCTTCACCAACTAGTTAAAAGCCTCGAGTCCATTTAAACTTATTATGTTGCTTAATGGTTCATCCTGTGAATACCCTTGTTAGTGAACATTGATGTATCAATTATCCCTAAGAAAGGGGTAATTATCATTTGTCATTCAATTTTCTCACCAACTAGTGAAATGTCTCGAGTCCATTTAAACTCATTATGTTGCTTAATGGTTCATCCTGTAAATACCCTTATTACTACCCTGATGTCTCAATTATCCCTAAGAATAGGGTGATTATCATTTATCATTTAATTTTGAGAATTATGTGGGTGAAGACCCACTGATGTCTCAATTATCCCTGAGAATAGGGTAATTATCATTTATCATTTACTTTGAAAATTATGTGGGTGAAGACCCTTACAGGGGCAAGTTAGTGTAATTTGAGCACTTAACTAAATTCTTAATCCTAATTAGACTTAGTGGTGTTTCAAGGATGTTTGATATAATTATGTTTATTTCTTTAATCCTCTTTTAGTCAATTTTGATTTAGCCTAAGTCACCACTAAGCGCTTAAGACCTAGGTGAGTGTCTTTTTAGTTTTGAAAAGGGTTAAACTTTAAGTGGTCATGATTCATGATTTGGATTTTATTTGACAGTTTAATTAATTTTTAATTTAGCCTAAGTCACCACTAAGCCCTTAAGACCTAGGTGAGTGTCTTAATTAGTGAAAAGGTTAAGCTTTAAGTGGTCATGATCCATGATTTGAATTTTATTTAAAAATCAAGATAGGGGCATTAAATTGATTAATTTTTTTACTTCAAAAGTCCTACCCCTAAGTCCAGGATCATTTAATTTTAATAAACTTCCAAATTTTAATAATTTAGAAATTTATTAATCTTAATTTTTTTTTTAGTGAGGGAAGTGAAATTGGTTTCTACCAATTAACCCCTTGTGTTTCAAACATCAAATAAATGGATTAAGATTAGAGGTTACCCATTTTCACTCCTTGAATTAAGCCTAAATGTTAATTAAGGCAAAATTTCCAAAATTACACATTTNAATGTTATATGATTGAGTTCTTTTGAAGAAGAAAATAATCAAGGAATGTAGATTTGTGAGTCAAGGAGCGGAGGAGATTATTTTTTAAAGACGCAATGAAGTGCTATGCTATACCACTACTACAGTAGTCATTCTCGTGGTAAAATAATTTTATGTTAATCTTCATGGAATTAACTAAGGATTCATCTATGTTTGAGGTAGGTGGGTACAATTTACTTCTTCAAGAATAAATGACTTGTTTATGATTGAAAGCATGCTGATTTTCCATTTTGCAAATTTTGTCCCTACAAGAGATAACATGAATGAAGTCTATTGTTTCCTAACTGATGAAGATGCAAATTAGGAGGCAAGAGATAATGTAAATGTAAGTTTTTCTTCATTATTGTTAAATCATACATCAAAAAGAGTGCATTTCTTTATTTCATCAAAATTTCTTACTATAATGAAAATCAATAAAGTGACCACGAAAAGTGCTATATTGAATTATTGTATTCAAACGGGAAGCCTACTGATGTGGGTGCTTTAAACTGTAAAATTTTAAATTCATTTCATTAAGTTTGACCACTAAAGTTTATTTTGTGACAAACAATGTATTTTTGTACAAAAATAATTATATTAAATTAAATGCACTTAGAAAAGTTATGAAAAGTAATATTTTGAGTTTCTTGTGATCAGGGGAACTTAGGAAAAATAAATTTATTCTTTTGAGAAAATACTTCATTTATTAGCTATATTTTAAATTAAAAATAATTAAAAATTTTAAAAAAACAACAAAAAAGGTTTAAAATGTTCCTAATGGTTCCCTAATCACTTATGGCTCATTTAAACATTTTTCCTGATTTTTCAAAATTTGAAATAAATTTTTGAAGGCCCAAAAATGCATTTTCCACATTTTCTCATTAAAATATTTATAATAAATAAATGAAAGATCATAAAAATATAAAATTTATTTCTCTGAGTTATTTGGACTGAGAGAGGTTTAATAAAAATATAAAAAAATATTTTTTTGTAAACAAAACATATTTTCCATTTAAGTAAATCACAAAAATCAATAAATAAATATAATATTAAATTTAAAATTTAATTAAAAAATTATGGTATTTTTCTTAAGTGATTCTCTTACCTAAGGGAACCTCTAATAATATTTCCATAAACCAAAAAATTTATTTTGATCATTTAAATAAATTAATTTTGGAAATCCTATTTTCCAAATTAAAACGATTATTTAAATTAAATTAAAATTTCAAAACCACATTTTCTCCTATGATGCTTTAATTACTCGATGGATGGGGTACTCCAAAAATGTTAAAGTCACTGAAGTTATGCTTAATGAGTTATGAGGTGGAGAGCCCGAAGGGCAAAGGGGTAATTTTAGATTTTGGTGCCTTAATCAACATTTAGGATTAACCTAAAGTGAAAAATGAGTATTTTTGATCCTAATGAATATGTTTGGATGATTGAAACATAATGGGTTAAATGGTATAAACCAATTTGCCACCTTTCCATAATAAGAATAAAATTAAAACTTGTTAAATTATGAAGACTTGGAAGTTCATCTAAATCAAATGATTCTCAGGTGATGGGCTTTAGTTAGGGAGATGATATTCCACTTATTTTAAGTCCATAATTAATAGTAATCTGATCTTTTAGTCAGGATACACACCATTTGAATTAAAATTCTAATAATTGCTAATCTTTTTCCCATTAAGATTTTTAAGGCTTGGTAGTTATCTAGGCTTGATATTTAAATTCATTTGATGGGATTTAGAAGGATAACACGATTTATAATAGAAATTTCTAAACAATGAAAGCCCAACTTTAGTGGTGCGTACAAAATCTTTAATGACTTAAACTTGCCTTAGAGACATTCACTCACATAAATTTTAAGTAAAATGTTAACTGATTAACTAACTTCCCTTTCCTCGGGATGATTAAAATGTCAGGATTCACCGAGTAGTGGGGTAGTTTTAATTTGACCTGGGATGATTAATGGAATAATATGATATGTTAAAAATGAACTCAAAATGTTCCAAGAGATCTCTAAAGCAGTTCAGGGCCATTCCCCTAACACTTTAGAATCTCTTAGACATTTTGAAGGATAAATTGAACTTCCTATATTTTGTTCTAAAGTCACCCACTAAGATCTTTCACGACTTAATAAATCATGGTTTGGGTTAGTTAGATACACCTTCATTTACACTTACAATTTATTTAAATTTCTTGCAAACTTATATACATGTTACAAAAGCAAATCTTTCAATGGGAATGCCGAGAAGATGACAAGTACGTTTTTATAGTGTTATTTAATTTCTCTCATTTTACTTTCTGCAATTTACTCTAGCAAAATATTATATCTCCTTGGATGTGCATTTTACAAAATCAAAAACATTTTAAAAATTTAATCAGCATTTTCAAACATCTAAAACAATTGTTTCAAATGTAACCATAAATCCATTAAAATACCACTAAAAACTTAAAAGGTCGTTTTAAATTTCTGGGAGTTCGTAGGAGGTAACCCACAGTTTCTAACAAGATCTCCTTGGTTTAAATGGGGCTCATAACTCGTTTAAGCTAAGTAAATTCAACAGAAAATTGTGACGCCGAAACAAGGGAACCGTGGTATCTTAATCGATGTCGCTCTAATCATCTTTAAACCCTTTGAACCTTAGACTTTAGGACTGCTACTTCGTTGAGGAGCTTGCAGCTAACCTTGTGGGTAGCCTTCTACAACATGAAAGTCAACAACAGCTTGAGGATCTACAACAGCACATCTTTCCTTTGAATTAAACAACAAGCCATAAGATTTTGAGGTTGTCCGCCTAATGCAGCATAAATCCTCAACTCATCTTTAGGCCTTTGCACTATCATGTCATGCAATATAAGCCCTAACTCATTTTAGGATTCAAGGTTGTCGTTCATCATGACCTAAATCCTCACATCTTTCAGGTTCTTTATATGACTGTGTCGTGCAAATATAAGTCTTAATTAATAAAATCGACAAGATGAAACATTTAAAGAGTTTTTTTCTTGAAATTGAAGTTAAACCATATAATATCTTGGGAAGTCACCGATGTTCTCCTCACGATCTGTGACAACCCCTAGTTTTTCTTTCTTTGGATTTCAAAATAAAACGTTCCAAATTTGAGTCATTCCTTTTCACACCTCTTTGTCCGATCTTTGAGAAGCCCTATCCCTTTGTACTCTTTGAAGACAATATCCTCTGATTTTTATCGAGAGTTTTTTTAGGTGACTTTGATTATCTAAGATGTAATTAACTAAAGGGGCTTGGCCTTATAGGAAAATTCCAAAAACTAAGCTTAAAATAAACCCTATTTAATTTTTCGTATTAAATAGGGGAACTTGTCGGTCAAAATAAAAATGGTTTTTCACAGACTTAAAGGGATGTCATAAATTCTTTAGTTTATTTAATTGAGTCTTACTAGTAAGTATGTGTCTAGTTTTTGGGATAGATGCATTTCTTGCGGCATTTGGATCGTTTATTTAAACTACCGAGGATATGAGATCGGTCAAGTATTATATTCTTAAAATTTAAAATACTACTTTTCTCATATTATATATATTTATATGTGTATATATATTAAATTAAATTAAATCGGGAGTCAAAATATCTATTCCGGCAACTGACAACAGCCAATTTTGTGACCGACCAAACTTTAATAATCAAAAATAAAGTTTAAATAAACATTAAGTAAACTTCAACTTCAAACGAACATTGAATTTATACCAACAAACTTTAACAAACCTTAAACAAACTTAAATCAAAACCCATACACCTCAATAAATTTTAAAATGTTTAAGAAAACTCAAACCTTTCATATAAGTTTCAATTAAATTTCAACAAGCTTTAATAATTTTTTAACTCAAAACAAACCTTCTAAACCAGAATCAATCAAATATATTATAACTCAAATTTTGCTTTGCAAGCTAAAAAAAAATTAACTTACTAAAGTATTTAGCTAAAGTGAATCAATCCAAATTAAGCTCTTTCAATTCAAATATGATCTTCCAAATAAAATAGCAGATATATATTCCATAAATTCGTGATTTTCAATCCTTAAGGTAAATTTTCTTCCCAAAGTTAATTAACCATCTTTTTTGGGCCTTTCAACAACACATCATCATATTGGAATAAAAGTTCCAACCCTTCAATTCCACTCAAATCATTTGAATTTATTTAAGTCATGAAATATCAATTTTGGGTAAAATAAAGTCTGACATAAGTCAATAATTTAATCGAAAGTATTCTTGAGAACCACAAAACTCAAGATGTAAATAACTATTTATGTTTTCTCTCATAGTGATACTAACCCCCGTAATTTATTAAACCCTATCTTGCCCCGTACGATATAGGGAAACACTCTCATTCTGTAGGCTCATAAATACTGAAGATTTTCTAAGTGATTAAACTCATTTTAAAATAATATTCTTATCCCTGTTCTTGTTTGATCGTTTAGATATAAACCTTTTGAGACCTATGCTAGTGAGCCAACCCATCTTCCTTAAAGAATATCTCTACCAGTAGAGACCTCTAGATCGACATCACCAGATTACCATCTTCGAGCATCCAATGGCGGTGGTCACCCAAATAATGCCTCATTGTTGTTGGTACTACCAACATCATGATGATGCGCCAAAACTGGACCACCGCTACTCAGACATATCGTTGCCACCACTGATGACGACACCACCACTTTCATCTAGACATAGCCAGCAGCGAATTACCACTCTCATTGTTGTTAAGCCGACACCATCATGATGCTATAACTTCCCTAACAAATTATATCACTCATTTATTAGAAGTTGCGTCTCAAGTGTGACATTGTTCCTCGTCATTTAAGGGTCAACAAAATCTCGTAACCTACTTTAACAAAATCAAATCATTTAAATTTGGTCAACCGCCATTGATTTTTACTATGGGTTTTCCATGTGAAAATTTCTGCTATTTCCTGTATCAATTTCATCTTTTCAGTGTGTGGTGGAATATCATACAAAAGTGAAATTTTAATATATCACTCTACCGTCGTGAATTTTTTAGGATGCAACAATAGTATTCACTATGGTTGGTTCATAAAAGTAATTGGTACTTAATGAGATGTTAAATTATATATTTTGATTACAATTCAACAAGTTAAATTCTTATAACAAATATAAAAATAAGTACTTGATTGGAATCATTTTTTTTTTCTTTTAACCTAAATACATGTTAGTTTGAGGTTTTTCTTTTGGCATGTTATTATTTTTTTTACTAAATCAATTTATTCGTTAAAACACTCAAAAATCTCTTAAGAATAACTAAAAGTGTTTTAGCATATTAAATATGTTTTATTAATGTAAGTAAAAATAAAATACATTAAAATTTAAAAATTAGAAAAAAAATAAAAGGTGATTTCAAATGGCCCATAAAATAAAGAGAACTGTGAGTTTATTAAAATGTTATGCATAAATTATTTCCTGGACTTTGCATGGGACATCAAATGCGACAATGACATAAATTCTTCTGTTTTTTATGATCAATTTGCAGACAACTATTNGATAATAGAAATTTCTAAACAATGCAAGCCCAACTTTAGTGGTGCGTACAAAATCTTTAATGACCTAAACTTGCCTTAGAGGCATTCACTCACATAAATTTTATGTAAAATGTCAACTGATTAATTGACTTCCCTTTCCTCGGGATGATTAAAATGTCAAGATTCACCGAGTAGTGGGGTAGTTTTAATTTGACCTGGGATGATTATTTGAATAATATGATATGTTAAAAATGAACTCAAAATGTTGCAAGAGATCTCTAAAGCAGTTCAGGGTCTTTCCCTGAACACTTTAGAATCTCTTGGACATTTTGAAGGATAAATTGAATTTGCTATATTTTGTTTTAAAGTCATCCACTAAGATCTTTCGTGACTCAATAAATCATGGTTTGGGGTTTGTTAGATACACCGTCATTTACACTTACAATTTATTTAAATTTCTTGCAAAATTATATACATGTTGCAAAAACTAATCTTTCAATGGGAATGCCGAGAAGATGATAGGTACGTTTTTATAGTGTTATTTAAATTCTGTCATTTTACTTTCTGCAATTTACTCTTGCAAAATATTATATCTCCTTAGATGTACATTTTACAAAATCAAAAACATTTTAAAAAATTAATCAGCATTTTCAAACATCTAAAACAATTGTTTCAAAGGTAACCATAAATCCTTTGAAATACCATTAAAAACTTAAAACATCGTTTTAAATTTCCGGGAGTTCCTAAGAGTTAACCCATAGTTGCTAACAAGATCTCCTTGGTTTAAATGGGGTTCATAACTCGTTTAAGCTAAGTAAATTCAACAGAAAATTGTGACGCCGGAACGAGGGAACCGTGGGATCTTAACCGATGTCGCTCTAATCATCTTTAAGCCCCCCCTCATTGAATTTCAACTTGTCATTTAAACCCTTTGAACCTTAGACTTTAGGACTGCTACTTCGTCGAGGAGCTTGCAGCTAACCTTGTGGGTAGCCTTCTACAACATACAAATCAACAACAACTTGAGGATCTACAACAGCACATCTTTCCTTAGAATTAAACAATAAGCCATAAGATTTTGAGGTTGTCCGCCTAATGCGGCATAAATCTTCAACTCATCTTTAGTCCTTTGCACGATCATGTCATGCAATATAAGCCCTAACTCATTTTAGGATTCAAGGTTGTCGTTCGTCATGACCTATATCCTCACATCTTTCAAGTTCTTTATATGACTGTGTCATGCAAATATAAGTCTTAATTAATAAAATTGACAAGATGAAACATTTAAAGAGTTTTCTTCTTGAAATTGAAGTCAAACTATAGAATATCTTGGGAAGTCACCGAGGTTTTTCCTCAGGATCTGTGACAACCCCTAGTTCTTCTTTCTTTGGATTTCAAAATAAAATATTCCAAATTTGAGTCATTCCTCTTCACACCTTTTTGTCCGATCTTTGGGAAGCCCTATCCCTTTGTACTCTTTGAAAACAATATCATCTGATTTTTATAGAGAGTTTTTTTAGGTGACTTTGATTATCTAAGATGTAATTAACTATAGGGGCTTGGCCTTATAGGAAAATTCCAAGAACCAATCTTAAAATAAACCCTATTTAATTTTTCGTATTAAATAGGGAAACTTGTCGGTCAACATAAAAATAGTTTTTCACAGACTTAAACGGATGTCATAAATTCTTTAGTTTATTTAATCGAGTCTTACTAGTAAGTAGTGTGTCTACTTTTTGGGATAGATGCATTGTTTGCGGCATTTGGATCGTTTATTTAAACTACCGAGGATATGAGATCGGTCCAGTATTATATTTTTAAAATTTAAAATACTACTTTTCCTAAATTATATATATAAATTAAATTAAATCGGGAGTCGAAATATCCATTCCGACAACTGACAACTTCCAATTTGGTGACCGAACAAACTTTAATAATCAAAAATAAAGTTTAAATAAACATTAAGTAAACTTCAACTTCAAACGAACATTTAATTTATACCAACAAACTTTAACAAACCTTAAACAAACTTAAATCAAAACCAATACACCTCAACAAATTTTAACATGCTTAAGAAAATTCAAACCTTTCATATAAATTTCAATTAAATTTCAATAAGCTTTAATAATTTTTTAACTCAAAACAAACCTTCTAAACCAGAATCAATCAAATATATTATAACTCAAATTTTGCTTTGCAAGCTAAAACAAATTTAACTTACTAAAGTTTTCAGCTAAAGTGAATCAATCCAAATTAATCTCTTTCAATTCAAATATGGTCTTCCAAATAAAATAGCAGACATATATTCCATAAATTCATGATTTTCAATCCTTAAGATAAATTTTCTTCCCAAAGTTAATTAACCATCTTTTTTGGGCCTTTCAACAACACATCATCATATTGGAATAAAAGTTCCAACCCTTCAATTCCACTCAAATCATTTGAATTTATTTAAGTCATGAAATATCAATTTTGGGTAAAATAAAGTCTGACATAAGTCAATAATTTAATCGAGAGTATTCTTGAGAACCACAAAACTCGAGATGTAAATAACTATTTGGGTTTTTCCTCATAATGATACTAACCCCATAATTTATTAAACCCTATCTTGCCCCCGTAAGATATAGGGAAACACTCTCATTTTGTAGGCTCATAAATACTGAAGATTTTTTAAGTGATTAAACTCATTTTAAAATAATATTCATATCTCTGTTCTTGTTTGATCGTTTAGATATAAACCTTTTGAGACCTATGCTGGTAAGCCAACCCATCATCCTCAAAGAATATCTCTACCAGTAGAGACCTCTAGACCGACTTCATCAGATTACCATCTTCGAGCATCCAAAGGCGGTGGCCACCCAAATAATGCCTCATTGTTGTTGGTACTACCAACATCATCATGATGCGCCACCACTGGACCACCTCTACTCAGACATGTCGTTGCCACCACTGATGCCGAGACCACCACTTTCATCTAGACACCGCCAGCAGCAAATTACCACTCTCATTGTTGTTGAACCGACACCATCATGATGCTATAACTTCCCTAACAGATTATATCACTCATTTATTAGAAGTCGCGTCTCAAGTGTGACATTGTTCCTCGTCATTTAAGGGTCAACAAAATCTTGTAACCTACTTTAACAAAATCAAATCATTTAAATTTGATCAACCGCCATTGATTTTTACTAGGGTTTTCCATGTGAAAATTTCTGCTATTTCCTGTATCAATTTCATCTTTTCAGGGTGTGGTGGAATATGGTAGAAAAGTGAAATTTTAATATATCACTTTACCGTCGTGAATTTTTTAGGATGCAATAATAGTATTTACTATGGTTGGTTCATAAAAGTAATTGGTACTTAATGAGATGTTAAATTTTATATTTTGATTGCAATTCAACAAGTTAAATTCTTATAACAAATATAAAAATAAGTACTTGATTGGAATCAATTTATTTTTTTTTCTTTTAACCTAAATACATGTTAGTTTAAGGTTTTTTTTTTGGCATGTTATTCTTTTTTTTACTAAATGAATTTATTCGTTAAAACACTCAAAATATCTCTTAAGAATAACTAAAAGTGTTTTAGCATATTAAATATGTTTTATTAATGTAAGTAAAAATAAAATACATTAAAATTTAAAAATTAGAAAAAAAATAAAATGTGATTTCAAATGGCACATAAAATAAAGAGAACTGTGAGTTTAATAAAATGTTATGCATAAATTATTTCCTTGACTTTGCATGGGACATAAAATGCGACAATGACATAAATTCTTCTGTTTTTTATGATCAATTTGCAGACAACTATTAGCTTTAACGTATCAGATATTTTAATCGATTTGCAGAGCTTTGCTAATGGGTGGGGCCATCTTTGAACCATAAGTTATAAATTTTGGTGCCACATGTGGGGAAGTCGTTTGATTAGTTCTCACAAGCTTAATTAGAACACTGAGCTGTAGCAGGAAACAATCGGTGGTATCTCATCAACACTCACGTGCTTTGGGGAAATGGGTCATATATTTTATAAAGTTGTGTATTTGTGCGTTTGTATGTCCGATTATATAATGTTTAACATTTGCAAATAAATTTATATTTATTACATTTTTTAAAAAAACAAGTAAAAGAAATACAGCTAACTTTATATGTTAGGAAAATATTGCATATAAAGCATGTTCTTACAAAGGTTGATGGAATGACCAAGTTATCATAATTTATATTATAGTGATGTGGCGACTCCATTTACCCTCATAACTGTATTATTATAAAATATACAATATTCACCCGCATGTTATATTACAAAAATTATTCTTTTTGTAAGCAACATGACTTTTGTTCAGGTAATTAATATCTTCAATAATATTATATAAATATAAAAAGTGACTAAATAGCTATTTTATGTCTTAAGTAAATTTAGCCATTTTTACATAGATATAATTAAAAAAATTATCATTTAACATAACAAAGTTATTAAATCTTTTTTTATAAAAATCTGACTGAAAAATTATTTTTGATTAAAATTTTAAAAAGAATATGACACTTGTTTATACTTGAAAAAGTTAACTAAAATATTAAATAGCCAAAACAATATGCATTGACCAGACTAAGTACTTAACTAGCTAGTCATAACTTAGCTGCAAAGAAATTAAGAACTGTGCTTGAAAGCATATCTCAGTAGTAGGTAATAAAATGAAAATCTTAATGTCCTGGGTATGAGTGCCCATCCTGCCCGAAAAAATAAGACTGTCAGTAACATACCACATAATTGGGAAATACTGATCGCTTTAAGGGAAAATGACGAAGCTTCGCAACCTGAACAATCGTAATAAATGATCAGCACATATCATACATTTCAATGTCTAATATCTCAATGTTTATTTTTTTCACTTATTACTCTTTTCCTATTGATGAAAAGATCTAATTCACTTTTTAAAAATCAATAATAGTGATAAATTTCATGTTTAATTAAAAGTTTTGATTAATGTAATGGAATAAACTAAAATTTTAATTTTAGATATATAAATAAATAAGAATTGTGTGGAATGTAAGCTGATGCCCCATTATTGACTGGGATCTACAATGACCAACAACTTGTGATTAAAATTCAAAACTTTCGTCAACTTCTTAGNTATGTTTAATTAAAAGTTTTGATTACTGTAAAGGAATAAACTAAAATTTCAATTTTAGATATATAAATAAATAAGAATTGTGTGGTATGTAAGCTGATGTCCCATCATTGACAGGGATCTACAATGACCAACAACTTGTGATTAAAATTCAAAACTTTCGTCAACTTCTAAGTCATGATTTTATTAACTTCATTTATATTTCAAATGATTGATTCTTTCAAATATAAAAAACCAAAAGCAAAAAAAAGAAAGAAAAAAAGAAAGGTTGACTCATTGGCTGCATTTCTATATAATAATGGCTATAAATAACATTTTATAAACTAAATTAAATTTCTAGAGACCTTAATGTTATAAGGCATCCGTTGACTTTGAATGCCCAACAGTCCAGTAGCTTAAATTGATCTGAAATTATATATTAAATATCACTAATTAATAAGTTTTGGTACTGTTATTTCAAGTCCAGATTAAAAGTGATAATTTCAGTCATTTTTTTCATTTTAAAAGTCTCATATTATGAAAATAATGTGATTATCAATAGTTTAACTAAGAATTACATTTCTTTGGAAAGTTAAGCATATGTATGATGTAAGGAGATTGAAATTGAATTTTTATAATTAAGATCCAAAATAGTACATTTGCTGGAATTTTCTTTTATTATATAATTTTTGTAATTGGAACATAGTTTCGATCATATTATTTCAAAAAATTTGTCTATTTATTCTAAGTAAGCTAACTTGTCCCTACTAACGCTTAATCGTTGTCCCTTGTGCAATAATTAACTTTCTTATCGTTTAACTAGTAGTTGGAGCCAATGATACATAAGATACGAAGATTTGGCCTTGAAACAAACATGAGATGTGATCTGGATATANACAGTTTGTAAGTCTCATATTATGAAAATAATGTGATTATCAATAGTTTAACTAAGAATTGCATTTCTTTGGAAAGTTAAGCATATGTATGATGTAAGTAGATTGAAATTGAATTTTTATCAATTAAGATCCAAAATAGTACATTTACTGGAATTTTCTTTTATTATATAATTTTTGTAATTGGAACGTAATTTCGATCATATTTTTTAAAAAAAATTGTCTATTTATTCTAAGTAAGCTAACATGTCCCTACTAACGCTTAATCTTTGTCCCTTATGCAATAATTAACTTTCTTATCATTTAACTACTAGTTGGAGCCAATGATACGTAAGATACGATGATTTGGCCTTGAAACAAACATGAGATGTGATCTGGATATAAAATGCACAAAATATACATACGCCCATCCTATTGCTTTAAGAGAATTTATTCAAATTAAACTAACAGTGCACTCATCCGACGCGGGGCACCATGGCAGCTGCTGAAAATTTCAGCGCTATTTATGCAAGTGATCCCACTGGAAGTAAGTACCGTTTTTTTTATGTGCACTCGTTTTGTAGTCGAGTTAAAAAATGGTTAAAATTACAATGTAATATGATAAGCATAAATCCATAGGATAATATTTATCTCCAAACATAATAATTATAATAAATTTTAAAATTTTGATCGTTTGAATTTGAAACTCATGCAAACTTATCAAATGATTTGGTGCGTCATATTTGAGCATTATAATCGATGTGATGGCATCAAAGTTATTTTATTTGCTAGCTCGTAGTTCGTAGTTGTCTGTTTACATGAAAATGGATGCTTTGAAGTCAGCAAACGAAGGATGTGCGCATGGATTATAATTGCCTATACGACGCCACAAATTAAAGTCTAAAATTACAGAATCATTCATAATAATTATCATAAATAACTTACTTTCTATTTGATTTTCTGTCGATCCACGTAGCCATATTATGGAATAAGAAGAGCAACTTTTGCTTAAACATTTTATGTTGGAACTAGAGAGGGACAAGAATTCAGTCGAATGAATAAAATTATTTTCCCATTCATACCAATCAGAGGAAGAAGAAAACCTAATAAAAATTTACTGGGGAAATCTTAATATAAAAGTTGAATAGGAATTTATAATAACAAGAAGGTTACAAAAAATTAAAGGGATTACAGCATTAGAACTATAATCAGGCGAGAATAACTGAAAAGAGAAAAAAAAAAGCCTTGTTATGAGAAGCTTTAGATTAGAATATTTTCTTACAAAGTTAATTAAAATGTGTTTAAAAATATTGTAAATTGTTTTTAGATGACTAAAAAATGAAAATTTCGATTGAATTTTAAATTATTTTCTTATCAGAAATAAATACATATTTTTGAAATCAATTAGATAAAATTTCTTTGTAAAGATAGGCTAAGCCACTATTTCTTACTGCTGCTTTAGTCGTCAAACTTCCATAAATTATCCATTTCTGAGGCTTCCGGCGACTCACCTGACTCCGGCGGGCTGAGTCTTGGAGGACTTACCAACATCCCCTCAGCCATGTTCATTAGCAACTGCGGCATATCGAACAGTTCNAACTTTAATTAAAAATGTGTTTAAAAATATTATAAATTGTTTTTAGATGACTAAAACTTGAAAAATTCGATCGAATTTTAAATTTTTTTCTTATCAGAAATAAATACATATTTTTGAAATCAATTAGATAAAAATTCTTTGTGAAAATAGGCTAAGCCACTATTTCTTACTACTGCTTACTCGTCAAACTTCCATAAATTATCCATTTCTGAGGCTTCCGGCGACTCACCTGATGCCGGCGAGCTGAGTCTTGGAGGACTTACCAACATCCCCTCAGCCATGTTCATTAGCAACTGCGGCATATCGAACAGTTCCTCTTCATCCACAAACTCCCCTATCTTATGCGCCGACTCAACTAACGCATCCACAGCTTCAGGCTTTGCAGCCAGCTGCGCCCCCAATGCCGCCGCCGCTGCCGCCGCCGCAGCCTGGATATCAGCTGGCGAGGTTGACGCTGGCACGGGATGTGACAGAGCTGCGTCGGGAAAATTAAGCACCGCATGAGCTCCACGGAGAGCAAACGCGGCCACGTCGTAGGCAGTGGCGGCCATTTCCGGAGTTGCATACGTGCCGAGCCAGATGCGATTGGACTTGCGCGGCTCACGAATTTCTGATACCCATTTGCGGCTTCGCAGACGGATACCACGGTAGAACGAGGGTCGACCGGTGGGGGCAGTGGAGTTGGGGTCGAGCAGCCCGTCGGGTGTCTGCGGGGGAGAAAACGGAGGACTAAGGTCGGCCATGGAAGGGTTGGAGGGTCCGTTGTTAAGGGAAAAAGTGTGAGCTTGGACTTAAATGCAGCGGCTTTAAGAGCGATACCGCAGAAGAGTTTTTTTGTTTGTTTTTTTTTTTATTATTGAATGAAATTATTTACATATCATATACATGTATGAAATTTAAATATTTCATGAAAAATATATTTTGTGTTTTTGTAACTTATGATCTAAAATGTGGATGTCTCTCATGAGCATGCACAATTTTAAAATATCACATAGAAGTGCTTATTTTAGTGTCCTTATGTTTGCATTAAAGCATACATGAAAGATTTGTCGTGCATCTTGCTATTGATTAAGCATGTGCATGCCTGTTTATGAGCATGCATGCATGCACGACTTGTAATACTGCAATATATATATATATGTATATATATATATATGTATATATATATATATATGTATATATATATATATATATNTACATATCATATACATGTATGAAATTTAAATATTGCATGAAAAATATATTTTGTGTTTTTGTTGCTTATGATCTAAAATGTGGATGTCTCTCATTAGCATGTACGATTTTAAAATATCACATAGAAGTGCTTATTTTAGTGTGCTTACGTTTGCATTAAAACATACATGAAAGATTTGTCGTGCATCTTGCTATTGATTAAGCATGTGCATGAGCATGCATGCATGCACAACTTGTAATACTGCAATTATATATATATATATAGGAAGAGCGTNTACAATTCTTAAACCTTTCAGCTTCAAAATATCATCCAAAGTCAGCATTGATAGAAAAAATATCCTCAAAAGGAAGGAAGTAGAAGGGGAGAAGTGAGCAAAACCGACTTCACAATTATGGATCCAATGTCTATCGGGAGTCCCCTTTGGATGTAGTAATTCAAAATAGCACTTTCTTTAGAAACTTTACCGATCTTCATTGTCGGTAACAGTTTCTCAGAAATGAAAAAGTGCCAATGTTTCGAAATGGGATTTTGGAGTGTCGCAGAAAAACTAACATACCCGTTTTCTTTCGTTTCCCAATCGTCAGTTTTGTCTGTTAAACATTGGTAAATCTCATTCATCTGGTTTCTCGGTGAGATGAAATTGGAATAGTGGCAAACAAGAACGTTCTCGATCATGTATAATTCATTGATTCGTTCAGGAGTGAAAGTGATCCATCTTCCTCGCACATAAATAATTCCCTGGTTGATTCCATGTAAATTTGCATAAAATTCTTTTACCACAGAAACCACCACGGCGGCGGTAGTGTAGCACAACACTTCCCATATTTGTCGCACTATCATTTCTTCAATTGCCATTGTGGGATTACTCAATCCTGGATTTATCTCGTTTCTTGATCAATCTTTTCTTTGTCAGTAACTTGTTGAAGATTCGCTGCGCTTCCGCACTAATAAACTTTTGTCGATTGAAAACTCATATTATAGGATTATCAGGGGAATTGGACACCATAAAAATGAAATTGGCGGAGTTTCACTTCATTTTGAAGGGAAAATATGAACAAATAATCGAATTTCAGAGTTTAAAAGGATAATTCCCGCCCAAAAACCGCCACAAACCGCCATTTGAACCCAAGTAACCGTCATTTCGCCGGTCTCGCCGTCAGCGGGGTCGATGGCGCCGTCGGTAAGCCTCGATATTAATTTTGCCTGGACTCTCGTGAAAAACCCACCATCAGCAGCCTTGAGGGGACCATCGGCGTCCAAGCCAAAAATTGCACAGTTTCGCTCTGGTCCAAATGCGTTCTAATTTTTCTCTATGGATTCAATTTTTATGATGATTCAATGGTAAATAAGAGTAGTAGAGCTTAATACTACCACAAAATAACAATAATTTCAAATACAAACTACTATAATCGTGATAAAAGTAAAGATAATAATGGGTTGCCTCACATAAAGCGCTTGGTTTAACGTCGTCAGCCCGACCTATTCAGGTGTCATTCAAGTTGATTGATCATTAAAACCTCTTTAAAATTTGGTAATTACCCTCAAAATATGATTTTAATCTGTTTCCATTTACTTTAAATCTATTTCCAGTTTTCTGATCTTCAATTTTAACAGCTCTTGAGTCACAGTAAAGGGTCCTAACTAACGAGACTTCAATTTCCCAGGAAATAACTTCAGCCTAGTGTTGTACAGCAAAACTTCTTATCCTGGTTCAAAGTTCTTTTGGTTAATCTTCCGATCATGCCATAACTTTTTCTTCTTATAAATTCTGTCATTATCATAAGATTCATTTCTTAATTCTTCCGATTCATTTAATTGTAACAATCTCTTCTTACCACATCTTTCAAATTATAATTGAATTCTTTAATCGCCCAACACGCTTTATGCTCTAATTCTACTGGTAAGTGACAAGTTTTTTCAAAAATTAGTCTGTAAGGAGTCATTCCAATAAGAGTTTTATAACCAGTCTTGTAAGCCCATAATGTGGTATTCAGTCTAGTGGACCAATCTACTCTACTAGAGTTTACAGTCTTTTCAAGTATTTGTTTAATCTCTTTATTAGAAACTTCAACTAACCCACTGGTTTGAGAATGATAGGCAGTAGAGATTCGATGAAATATATTAAACTTTTCTACCAATCTCTGAATATATTTATTCCTAAAATGGGATCCTTTGTCAATGATAATCATTCTAGGCATTCTGTATCTAGTGAAAATATTTATCGTTAAAAATCTTGAAACACTATTAGCACACAACGAGGTAAAGCTTGTGCTTCAATCCACTTAGAAATGTAGTCCACTGCAATTAATATATATCAAGTTCCCAAATGAAGGAATAAATGGTCCCATAAAATCTAATCCCCAAACATCAAATATCTCAACTTCGTTCCTCAAATAAAGGAATAAATGGTCCCATAAAATATAATCCCCAAACATCAAAGATCTCAACTTCTGAAGAAGTAAATGGTCCTATAAAATCAAATCGCCAAACATCAAAGATCTCAACTTCTAACATGAAATTCAAATGCATTTCATTTCTTCTAGATATATTGCCTACTTGTTGACATCGATCACAAGTTTTTATGTATCTATAAACATCTCTAAAGATAGTCGACCAATAAATATCCAGCTCGTAAAATTTTATAAGCAGTTTTATCAATACTAAAATGTCCTCCAAAATCAGAATCATGAAATTTCTGAATGATTAGCTCAGTTTCTTCATAAGGTACACATCTTCTCATAATCATATCCTTACATTATTTATATAAATAATGTTCATCCTAAAAATATGCTTTTGCATCATGAATAAATTTTCTTTGTTGTTGTAATGTCAGCTTAGGTGGCAAAATATTACTTACAATATAGTTAACAATATCAGAATACCATGGTATTTTCTACTCATTAATATTATAAAATTGTTCATCAGGGAAACTGTCTGTAGTTTCATTATCAATGTCAGATAATTCATTGTTTTCTAATCTTGACAAATGATCAGCAATTTGATTATCAGTTCCCTTTATATCAACAACCACAATATCAAATTCTTGCATAAAAAGTATCCATCTAATCAACCTTGATTTGACATCATTCTTTTGCATCAAATATTTAATAGCAGAGTGATCAATATGCACAACACATTTAGCTCCAATTAAATAAGATCTGAATTTATCTAAAGCATATATAATGACTAGTAACTGTTTTTCAGTAACAGTATAATTAATTTTTAAGAGTTTTACTAGCGTAGTGTATAACTTTAAAAATCTTTTCATACATTTTTCCAAAGACAACTCCAATTGCATAATCACTAGCATCACACATCAATTCAAATGGTTTCTCCCAGTTAGGTGAAAACTACAATAACATAATCACTAGCATCGCACATCAGTTCAAATGGTTTCTCCCAGTTAGGTGAAACTATAATAAAGGCTTGTGATTAATGTTTCTTTTAATATCTCAAAGGCATTTAAACAACTTTCAATAAATTCAAATTTCCTGTCTTTTTCTAAAAGTTGGCATAGAGGTTTGGTAATTTTTGAAAAATCTTTAATAAAACACCTATAAAAACCAACATATCCAAGAAAACTTTTAACTTCTCTTACATTAGTAGGAGGTGTTAGTTTAGATATAACTTGAATTTTTGTAGGGTCTGCTTCCATCCAACTTCTGAAATTTTATGTCATAATACAATTCCTCCTGCAACCATAAATTGACATTTCTTCCAATTTAGAACCAAATTAGTTTTTTTGCATAACTCCAAAACTTTTTCAAGATAATTTAAGCATGTGTCAAATGACGTTCCAAATACAGAGAAATCATCCATAAATACTTCCAATCCATCATCAATTAACTTACTAAATACATCTCTGGAATGTTGCAGGTGCATTACATAATCCAAAAGGCATTCTTCGAAAAGCAAAAACAGCTGGAATGTTGCAGGTGCATTACATAATCTAAAAGGCTTTCTTCGAAAAGCAAAAGTTCCAAAAGGACTAGTAAATGTTGTCTTTTCTTGATCCTACGGAGCAATAGGAATTTTATTGTAACCGGTATATCCATCTAAAAAATAAAAATATTTGTGTCCAGCAAGTCTATCTACTATTTGGTCTAAAAAGGGTAAAGGGAAGTGATCTTTCCTGGTGGCAGTGTTTAATTTTCTATGATCAATGCAAATATGCCACCCAGTAACTTGTCTGATAGGTATTAATTCATTATTTTCTTTTGTCTCAACAATCACTCCTCCTTTCTTAGGAACACAATGATTGGACTTACCCACGCACTATCTGAAATAGGATATATAATTCTAGTGTCTAACTATTTCAAAATTTCCTTCTTAATTACTTCTTTCATCGTTGGATATAATCTCCTTTGTGGATCAACTCTTGGTTTATATTGTTCATCTAATATAATTCTATGCATACTATCGAATGACTGATTCCTTTAATATCAGCTAAGGTCCAACCAAAAACTTTCTTATATCTTTTTAATGACTGATTCCCTTAATGTCAGCTAAGGTCCAACCAAAAGCTTTCTTATATCTTTTCAATGTATCTAACTTTAATCTCTTTTGTGGATTAACTCTTGGTTTATATTGTTCATCTAATATAATTTTGTGCATACAAATTGAAGGACTGATTCCTTAATATCAGCTAAGGTCCAACCAAAAGCTTTCTTCTTTCAATGTATCTAACAGTCTTTGCTCTTACAAATCATTTAATTCTGAAGATAAAATAACTGGTAATGTAGATTAGTCCCCCAAAAACACATACTTCAAGTGGCTAGATAGTATTTTCAACTCAAGTTCAGGTGGTTTTATAATTGACGGAAATAGATTCTTATCAACATTTTTTGTAATATCCAACATCTCAAATCTTTCCTGAATATAATCTAATTCTTCATTTTCTAATTCGTCCAAAATAACTTCATCATTCTCTTCAAAAACATCTCAAATCTTTCTTGAGCATAATCTAATTCTTCATTTTCTAATTCGTCTAGAATAACTTCATCACTCTCTTCAAATTGTTTTTTTCTCTTCAAAATGTTCTTTGAAATGTTCTTTGAATAGATGTTCACTAATTTCCATGCGAAAACATTCATTATCTCTTTCAACAGCAGGGTATTTCATAGATTTTGCAATGTTAAAAGTCACTTTTTGATCATTAACTCTCATAGTTAATTCTCCTTTTTGAATATCTTTCATAGGTTTTCCAGTAGCTAAAAATGGTCTCCCTAAAATGATAGGTATTTCTTATCTTCCTCCATATCTAAAACAACGAAATCCACAGGAAAGATAAATTCATCCACTTTTACTAACACATCTTCTATAACTCCCTTAGGATATGTAACTGAATGATCTGCTAACTAAAGAGTTACAGAAGTAGGTGAGACTTCTCCTAATCCTAATGTTTTGAAAATTGATAGAGACATAAGATTTATTTACTAACACATCTTCTATAACTCCCTTAGGATATGTAACTGAACGATCTGCTAACTGTAGTCTTACTAACACATCTTCTATAACTCCCTTAGGATATGTAACTGAACGATCCGCTAACTGAAGAATTACAGAAGTAGGTGAGACTTCTCCTAATCCTAATCTTTTGAAAATTGATAGAGGCATAAGAATAACAAAAGTACGTGAGACTTCTTCTAATCCTAATCTTTTGAAAATTGATAGAGGCATAAGATTAATGCTGACTCAGTAGGTGAGACTTCTCCTAATCCTAATCTTTTGAAAATTGATAGAGGCATAAGATTAATGCCGTCTTAATCCTAATCTTTTGAAAATTGATAGAGGCATAAGATTAATGCTGTCTCCCAAATCACATAAAGCTCTTCCATTCTTCTATAACTCCTTTAGGATATGTAACTGAACGATCCGCTAACTGTAGAGTTACAAAAGTAGGTGAGACTTCTCCAATCTAATCTTTTGAAAATTGATAGAGGCATAAGATTAATGCTGGCTCCCAAATCACATAAAGCTCTAATCCTTTTAAAAATTGATAGAGGCATAAGATTAATGCTAGCTCCCAAATCACATAAAGCTCTTCTATAAAACGAAAATTGATAGAGGCATAAGATTAATGCTGGCTCCCAAATCGCATAAAGCTCTTCCATAAAAAAATTGATGATAATTGAAGAGTTACAGAAGTAGGTGAGACTTCTCCTAATCCTAGTCTTTTGAAAATTGATATAGGCATAAGATTAATGCTGGCTCCCAAATCACATAAAGCTCTTCCATAAAATTTTTCATCGATATGTAAGATTAATGCTGGCTCCCAAATCACATAAAGCTCTTCCATAAAATTTTTCACCGATAGCAAAGAGTTACAGAAGTAGGTGAGACTTCTCCTAATCCTAGTCTTTTGAAAATTGATAGAGGCAGCGCTAACTAACGAGTTACAGAAGTAGGTGAGACTTCTTCTAATCCTAATCTTTTGAAAATTGATAGAGGCATAAGGTCTAAAACTCCCTTAGGATATGTAACTGATCGGTCTGCTAATTGAAGAGTTACAGAAGTAGGTGAGAGCTTAGTCTTTTGAAAATTGATAGAGGCATAAGGTTAATACTGGCTCCCAAATCACATAAAGCGATAATTGAAGAGTTACAGAAGTAGGTGAGACTTCTCCTAATCCTAGTCTTTTGAAAATTGATATAGGCATAAGATTAATGCTGGCTCCCAAATCACATAAAGCTCTTCCATAAAATTTTTCATCGATATGTAAGATTAATGCTGGCTCCCAAATCACATAAAGCTCTTCCATAAAATTTTTCACCGATAGCAAAGAGTTACAGAAGTAGGTGAGACTTCTCCTAATCCTAGTCTTTTGAAAATTGATAGAGGCAGCGCTAACTAACGAGTTACAGAAGTAGGTGAGACTTCTTCTAATCCTAATCTTTTGAAAATTGATAGAGGCATAAGATTAACTGACTCCCAAATCACATAAAGCTCTTCCATAAATTTTTTCACCAATAACACACGGTATAATGAAACTACCAGGATCTTTTAATTTTTTAGGAAGCTTTTTTCGAATAATTGCGCTACACTCTTTGCTAAGTGCAACAGCTTCATTACCTGTGAACTTTCTTTTCTTGTTCAGAACATTTCTCATAAATTTCACATAATTGAGCATTTGCTCTAAAGCTTCTACAAAGGGAATGTTTACCATTAACTTCTTAAGAATTTCTAAAAATTTGGAAAATTGTTTATTTAGTTTGTGTTGCTTCAATCTTTGTGGAAACAGTGGTGGAGATTTCTTCAGAGTAATTTTCATTGGTGTAAATGGATACTCTAAATCTGGGTACTCATGATCATTTTCTTTTTTTGGTATCCACTTTCTCTTTTTCAGTTTCTCTTCCTTTTTGCACTCTTTTCTCTAATTCTTTTCCACTTTGTAATTGTATCATCTTGATTTGTTCCTTTCCTTGATCTTTAGGATATGGTTCCACAATACTACGAAAAGTTCCTAATGTTCGATTACTAAGCGCTGTAGCGATATACCCTAATTGATTTTTAATATTCTTAAAAGCAGTTCCTTGATTTTGTAATTGATTTCTTTGAATTTGTAATTTATTTCCTTGATTCTGTAATTGTTGACCCATGTTTAATATCAGCTCTTCCATAGACAACTTCTTTCCTTAATTTGAGTGTTACACAATTGTGGACCCATGTTTAATATCAGCTCTTCCATAGACAACTTCTTCTCCTTAATTTGAGTGTTACTGTCTGGAGGATAAGAAGGTCTATAGTTAACATTTCCTTGGTTGGATGATTTTCCTAATGGGTTCACTTGGGATAAGAATGTCTATAGTTAACATTTCCTTGGTTGAATGAATTTCCTAATGGGTTGCTTGCCCATTGTTGATTTATAGAAGAATTGTTATTCCAATTAAAATTTGGATGATTCTTCCAACCTAGGTTATAATAGTTTGAATAAGGGTTGTTGGGTCTATTAATAACATTTAAAGTCTCATATGAAGGTTGAACATCCACAAATTGCCCAGATGAATTCTCTTCCATCATAGGAGGTGTTGGAGAATAATTCATCCCATAATGATCTAATTTCTTTGATATTGCAACAATCTGTGAAGCTAACATAGATATTGCATTAGAATCTTGGATACTAGATACTCTTTTAGGATTTACCCGTTCAGAGGGCCATTGAAAATTATTGGTAGTCATTTCTTCTCATAACGAATAAGCCTCATCAAAAGGTTTTGAGAATAACAAACCACCAGCCGCAGCATCTATAATTGATCTAAGAGATCCCACTAATCCATTATAAAAAGTTGAATTTAACAACCAATCTGGTAACAAGCATCTATCATCAATCTAAGAGATCCCACTAATCCATTATAAAAAGTTTGAATTATCAACCAATCTGGTAACGAAGAGTGCATTTCTTAAGAAGATCTTTAAATCTCTCCTAAGCTTCGTATATTGACTCTTCATCAATCTGACAAAATGATGTTAGGTCATTTCTAAGTTTAACAGTTTTGGATGGAGGAAAATATCTGGATAGAAATTTCTGTGAAAGTTCTTCTCAAGTTCTAATAGATCCTGGTGCTAACGAATTTAACCACATCTTAGCCATATCCCTCTGTGATAAAGGAAAAAGTCTAAGTCTAACAACATCGTTTGAGACTCTATCATATTTAAAAGTAGCACACAGTTATAAAAAACTAACGAGGTGTAAGTTATGATCTTCATTTGGTGTACCTCCGAATTGATTGTTTTTTACCATTTGGATAATAGCAGATTTAAGTTCAAATGAATTAGCAGCTACATCAGGATTTTGGATAGATAAGTGCATTTCATTTGCTGTAGGATTTGTATAATCTCGTAGGGGTCTAGGTTGGTGTTCATTCTCTATTCCTTGATTACTCATGTTGTTCTCCATTGTATCAAAATTTCTAGGTTATCTTCTTAATCTTCTAATCTTTCTAACATTGTGTTCTAATTCTGAATCGTAGGGTATAAGATTTTCAGGTCTAACTTTTAGCATACAATTTGAAATCAGCACACAGTAAAATAATTAACTAAATATAAAAATAAGTTGCAATTCAAGTAAAAGTTTTTCTAATAATCCTAATTTATCCGTTACTCTAATTGTGATTTAGTTACTCACTCCCCGACAATGGCGCCAAAAACTTGACCGTGAATTTATATATGCTTAAAAATATAAGTATTTAATATTGCTGCTAAAAGATATACTTTCTCAGCAACTGTACTTTATCCTTAATAACAGTTATAGATTTGCTAAATATGGACAAATTAAATATTCAATAATTGTAAAGTCACACTTATCAACGCAAGTATACATATTGCTCAAGTAATATAGGGCTCTAATGGAGTCCTAGATATCGATTCCACAGGGAGTAAGTTTAGAACTACGAACTAAGATTTTAGAAAAAGCAATACTTTAATCACAACAATGAAGTTCAATTTGCTTATGTGTCACTAATAGGCAATTTAAATAATTACGTAATTTTAATAAATATTAAATAACTAATAATACTAATGAAGGTTTAAATGTGATTTTCAATATATATGAAAGCATCCTTCTCCTTGTCAAGAAATTATAGTGAATGAATAAAGTGAATCAGTTCAAATTATATTGTGCCAATAAGAGCATACCTATTCTTTACCCTTTGGTCCTGGCATAAAGAACATTGAATAAACCTACGCTTGCTTACTGAATCTGTGGCTAGGCTGGGAGGATATCGGCTCTCACTTCGGAGCTCCCACGTTCCCCTCACCTGAGNTCATTTAAGTTTCAAATTTGATGGTCACATTTAAAAATAAATTAAAAATATTAAATGATCTC
>JXCR01021041.1:37005-54456 GCA_002079205.1 Phalaenopsis hybrid cultivar
ATTTTGAAAATTATGTGGGTGAAGACCCTTAAAGAGGCAAGTTAGTGTAATTTGAACACTTCGCCAAATTTTAATCATAATTGGGCTTAGTGGTGGTTCAAGGATGTTTCATATAATTATGTTTATTTTTCTAATCCTCATTTAATCAATTTTGATTTGGCCTAAGTCACCACTAAGCCCTTAAGACCTAGGTGAGTGTCTTAATTAGAGGGTTAAGTTTTAAGTGGTCATGATTCATGATTTGGATTCTATTTGAAAATCAAAATAGGGGTATTAAATTGATTATTTATTGACTTCAAAAGTCATACCCCTAAGTCCATGATCATTTAATTTTGATAAACTTCCAAATTTTTAATGATTTAGAAATTTCTTAATCCTAATTAGGAAAGTGAAATTGGTTTCTACCAATTAACCCATTTGTGTTTCAAACATCAAATAAATTGACTAAGATTAGTGGTTACCCATTTTCCCTCCTTGAATTAAGCCTAAATGTTAATTAAAGCAAAATTTCCAAAATTACACATTTCCCACTAAGGCTCTAACACTTCATAATTTGTCAAATTCAATTCAAATGACTTCAAAATTTTTATCCTACCTCATTCATGGGTCAATTGAGACATCAGAGGAGAAAATGTGATTTTTGAATTTAATTTATTTTATATAATTATTTTAATGCAAAAATAAGATTTTTCAAGGAAAATTCCTCTTACCTCATTCATGGGTCAATTAAGACATCAGAGGAGAAAATGTGATTTTTAAAAATTTAATTATTTATATATATAGTTTTATGCAAAAAAAGTATTTTTCAAAGAAAATTCCTAACTTGACCAAAGTAAATTATAATCCCTTGAAATTTTTAGTGATTTTTAAAAATTTAATTTAATTTATATAATTATTTTAATGCAAAAATAGGATTTTTCAAAGAAAATTCCCTAAATTGACCAAGGTGTATTATAATCCTTTAAAATTTTTACTGAATGTACACCTAGACCAGAGAAGACTTTGGACTAAATTTCATGATTTTTAAAATTTTTTGTGATTTATTAGAATTATTTTAAGTTCTGAGATATTTAAAAAAAATAAAATATTTTAGGTGGTGAAAATTAAGTTTTATATTTTTAAGAAAATCTCCCTAAGGTCACAGAACTCAGAGAAGAAAATTTCATATTTTTATGATTTTTTCTTGATTTATTGGAATTATTTTAGTGAAAACTTATCTTTAGCCTTTTTAAAAAAATATTTTTAAACTTTGAAAATAAATATCTTTATTTAGAAAATCAGGAAAAATATTCTAATTGTTCCTAATTGATTAGGAAATAATTTAGAACATTTCCATGAGTTTTATTATTTTTATGATTTTTATGAATTTTTAATTATTNAGGTGGACCTTTCGAAATTTTCTTAAGATTTTATAATCAATAAGCTAATTTCCATGATTATTTTAAAGAAATATTGTGAAATAACTTGAAAAATATGGGTCTCTATATAGGAACCTCCTCTGACTTTGGAAAATCAGAGAATACTTCCCCTGACAAAGGCTACAACATGTCAAAATTCCAAGCCAAGGTGATGTGCTAATATGCATGGAGAATCAAGTGATTCAAAAAAATGTTTAATTAATTAAAAATAAAATATGCTTCAAATGGACTTAAAATTTTTTCCACATTGTTCTCCTCTGTTCACTGAGCAAGAGGGTATTTTTATTTTATTTTTGTGATTTTTCTACACCAAGATAGGATTTTATAAGTTTGGGGGTATTTAAATAAATAGAAGAAGCCATATTTATCTATTTAAACTACGCGTGCCACCTCAACCTACGACGGCTCCGAAGGCATAAAGTTAAGGGTATTTAAATAAATAGGAAAAAGCCCTATTTATCTATTTAAACAGCGCGTGCAAGCATTTAAATAATTTAAAAAGCCCTATTTATCTATTTAAACAGCGTGTGTTGACTAGATCCTAGGCAGCTCCGAAGGCATGCGAGGAAAAATGCCCTATTATCTATTTAAACAGCGCGTTGCTGACTAGATCCTAGGCAGCTCCGAAGACATGTGTGGCGCGCTCTTGTTGGTTGCCGCCGTTATTTATCTATTAAACAACGCGTGCTGACTAGATCCTTGGCAGCTCCGAAGGCATGCGTGGAGCGCTCTGGTTTGACGCCGCCGTCCACGTAGCTTGCTGACTCGGCCCGCTGTTTATGTCCTGAAGTGCTGTCTGGCTCGATCTCCCCCGTCCATTTCATACACGCTTGATCGAATGACTCCCTGTCATCGTCCCCAATAGAATGATCCCGTGCCCGTCCACACAAAACCCTAAGATCTCAGCCTAGACTCAACCAAATCACTTCGAGTTTGATCCTATGGAATCGCTAAGTGAGACGAACACATTCATACAATTAATGTACCATGAAATCAAGCTTAAGTAAATGGAGAATCAAAATAAGATCGGGAGGAGGAGGAGTTTTATACCTTTGCTCTGAGAAGGGAGGCTTCAATCAGAGGTGCTCGNCCATTGCTGTGAGAAGGGAGGCTTCAATCAGAGGTGCTCGACATGTTTGTTGGGGTCCAAGGAGGCTAGGGATTGAGTCCCTGGTCTTGGTGTAAGGCCTAGGTATGAATTCGACCGAGCTCAATTTCAGGTGTTGGTCTAGAGCTATGGTAGAGGCTCTGTGGAAGGGGGATTTGATGNTGGTGGCTATCGCGGCCAATTAGGAGGTGTAATGTGGTGCTTAGGTGGAGGGCAGAGGAGCTCCATGGTTTGATTTGGATGAGCTCGCCTCTATGTTTGATTTGGGTGAGGTTCCATGGGGGTGGCTCTCAGTTTTGGCCTTTTCCGGCCACTAGGCTGGCCAGCCAGCCAGGGGGAGGTGGCTAGGAGCTCAGGGAACCCAGATGAATCCATCACAACAATTTAATGCAAATGTGCTTTGATTTGGCAAACATATCTTAAGCATGTACATTTTTGGAAATAAGATCCCTTAATTTTGGATTCCTTTGGTTCATGGCTTGATTTAGGTGATTTCATGGTGTTTGGACTGGTCACTAAGTCCAACTAATGCTGTGGTGGAGTTAATTTGGTGCATGGGTCCAAGTGGGTGCAAATGACCAAAACTTGGGTTTGGGCTAGGTAATCCATGTCAATTAGCACAAATAATTGTTGTATTTGGTGTAGATGATCATAAGGAACAACTTTGGTGAAGGACATAAGTGGTTTTGAGTCCAATTGAAGGGTTAATTTGAAGGAATTTTGAACTTTAATCACTTTGATCATGTTGGGCTAAGCTTGGGTTAGCCTTGGGCTAAGTCCAAATTGATTTTTTTAAATGGTCAAGAGGGACCTCATGAAGGGTTTTCAACATGAATTGGATGCCAATTTGGAGGTTAAGGCAATCAATTGGGTGAAATTTGGGGACTTGGCCAATTTGGAGCTAAAATTGGGAATTTTGTATTTAGGCCAAAATCAAATGGATTTGAGACTTCACCAAGGCCAATTGATGGTTGATTTTGATTTATAGTAATTTCATAAAGATTTTTCAACATTAATTGAGTCCAATTGACTAAGCTATGGGTTCAATTTGGTGAGATTAAGTCATATGGTCAAAATTGGGGTTTTGACCCAAANGAAAATCAATTTAGGTTATTAAATGAACTCAAAATATTTGGAAACTTTTATAATGAGTTCTCTAGATCATAAATCATAGTGGAGAGCAAAAATCAAGTCATTTAAATATTTATATTTTCCAAATTTAATTATCTTAGTGATTTAGTATTTACAAAATTTAAGTGCATTTTAAATGACTTGTCCCATGAAATTATTTCCAAAGGTTTTGTCTAGTCATGGTGGACCTTCCAAAATTTTCTTAGGATTTTATTATCAATATGTTAATTTTCATGATTATTTTGAAGGAATAATGTGTAATAACTTGAAAAATATGGATCTCTGTATAGAAACCTCATTTGACTTTGAAAAAATCAGAGAATGTTCCCCCTTATAGAGGCTATAATATGTAAAAATTTCAAGCCAAGGTGATGTGTCAATATGCATGGAGAATCAAATGATTCCAGATAGTATTTAATTAATTAAAAATATTTTGTCTATCAAATGGGCTTGAAAGTTATTCCACATTATTCTCCTCTGTTCACTGAGCAAGTGGGTATTTTTATTTTATTTTTATGATTTTTCTACACAAAGTTATGTATTTTTGAAGTTAAGGGTATTAAATAAATAAGAAAATACCCCTATTTTTCTATTTAAACCGCGTGTGCCACCTCATTCTACGACGGCTCCGAAAGCATGCGTGGCGCGCTCTGGTTGGACACCGGCATCCACGTAGCTTGCTGACTCAACCATCTATTCATGTCTCAAAGCGTCGTCCGACTTGATCTCCCCCGTCCGTTGGATACACGCTTGATCGAATGGCTCCCCGTCGTCTGACTCGATCTCCCCCGTCTCAAAGCGTCGTCCCCGATAGAGTGATCCCGTGCCCGTCCAAACTAAAACCTTAAGGTCTCAGCCTAGACTCAACCAAATTGCTTCGGGTTTGATCCTATGGACTCGTCTAAGCGAGACGAACACATCTATACGGCTAAGGTACAATGAAATTATGCTTAAGTAAATGGAGAATCAAAATAAGCTCGGGAGGAGGAGGAGTTTTATACCTTTGCTCTGAGAAGGGAAGCTTCGATCAGAGGTGCTCGACATGTTCGTTGGGGTCCAAGGAGGTTAGGGATTAAGTCCCTGGTCTTGGTGTAAGGCCTAGGTATTAATTGTTGGTGTCCAAGGATGCTAGGGATTGAGTCCCTAGCCTTGGTGTGAAGTCTAGGTGTGAATTCGACCAAGCTCGATTTCAGGTGTTGGTGGTCTAGAGCTATGGTAGAGGCTCTGTGGAAGGGGTATTTGATGGGGCTTTGGCTTCTTTCACTCTTGTGAATGTGTAGGCATGAGGAATTAAAGTTTGGTGGAGTGTGGAGGTGTATTGAGTTCTGTCTTGGTTTCCGGCAGGGTTTTGAACTCAAAATTGGGCTCCAGCAATGGGAATGGGTGAGGGAAAGTGGTTGGAATGCAATGAGGGGATCTTAGNAGAAAAAATTGAGCATTTTAAAGCAGGGGATTTTGGTTAAAGATGGTCAAATTATCCAAATTGGGTCATACAGTAGTTGAGAGAAATGAAATTGGGGATATTTATGATTTATTAGGAGTTTCTGGGAATTTTTGGAATTTTTGGGATTTTGAGCTATGGACGGGTATTTTGGTAATTTGGGAGTGTTTTAGGGGTAAAAGGCCAAAATGGGTATTTTGGTAGATTTGAGGTACCAAACATCACCAATAAGCCATGGACCAATGGAAACCCCATTTTGGGTCCTCTACATAGTGGTCTTAGCTAAACCATAGCCCTATGGCTAGTAGGTTTAGGGGACCATCTACACGAGTATCCCAAAAGATCTAGGGATCTAGGCTAGAAATTTGAGTGTAGGAGTGTGAGTGATTGTGGGTGCCTTAGCTCCAGACCAACACCCAAGGTCAACCCTAAGGTCCAGCAATCCTAAGGGTGACTCATCTTGAGTTTCCCCCATAGTGACCCCACCTACTAAGTATTTAGAGGTTGAGACCAACATGTGAAACTTCAAGTTGAGTAAAGAAGAGGGTAGAATTTCTAATGGTGAGGGTTCCAAGTCTAGTTTTCTAAGAATAGTCAATAGGAAAATCCTATGGCTAAACCTTAGGCTACTAAAGAGGAAAAACTAAACCTCAACCAAAAATGAGGTCAACACATCTACTTACCATACTGCTACTCAATCTTCTGCCACTTTAGAAGATCGTCGTAATGATTATCAAGCTTTGACACATGACATAGCATATCTCCAGGGCTAGGTGGTTCATATTGATTATAAGATTGATCATGTCCAGGGATACTTAAAACTCAAACATAACTATGATACGAGTTTCAATTCATCTCTTATGAGTTTTCTACAAGGAGATCATAATATTCAGTTTCCACCTAGTCCTAAATTTCTAAATTATCACCTAGAGGACTATATGGAAGAGGAGGAGGAGACTGATGAGGAGACAAAAGAAGATGATGATGAGTATNTAACATGGCCATTGTGTATGCTTTAGATAAATTTAGATCTTATTTAATTAGAGCTAAATATTCTGTGCATGCTGATCACCCAACTATTAAATGTCTGATGCAAAAGAAGGATGTCAAACCAACGTTGATTAGATGGATACTTTTAATGCAAGAATTTGATCTTGTGGTTATTGATAGAAAGGGAATCAATAATCAAATTGCTGATCAGTTGTCTAGATTAGAAAATCATGAATTATCTGACATCGATAATGAAATTACAGACAGTTTCCCTGATCAACAACTTTCTAATATTAATGAGTGGAAAATACCATGGTATGCTGATATTGTTAACTATGTTGTAAGTGATATTTTGCCACCTATGCTGACATTGCAACAACAAAGGAAGTTAATTCATGATGCAAAAGCATATTTTTGGGATGAGCCTTATTTATATAAATAATGTAAGGATCTGATTATGAGAAGATGTGTACCTTATGAAGAAACTGAGCTAATCATTCAAAAATGTCATGATTCTAATTTTTGGGGACATTTTGGGATATGTCAACGTGTAGGGAATATATCTAGAAGAAATGAAATGCCTCTGAATTTCATGTTAGAAGTTGAGATCTTTGATGTTTAGGGATTAGATTTTATGGGACCATTTATTCCTTCATTTGGAAACTTACATATATATTAATTGCAGTAGACTACGTTTCTAAAATTAGATTTCATGGGACCATTTATTCCTTCATTTGGGAACTTATACATATTAATTGCAGTCTAGATTTTATGGGACCAATTATTCCTTCATTTGGGAACTTATATATATTAATTGCAGTAGACTGAAATGAAATGCCTCTGAATTTCATGTTAGAAGTTGAGATCTTTGATGTTTAGGGATTAGATCTTATAGGACCATTTATTCTATCATTTGGGAAGTTATATATATTAATTGCAGTAGACTACGTTTTTAAGTGGATATAAGAACAAGATTTACCTCGTTGTGATGCTAAAAGTGTTTCAAGATTTTTAATGAAAAATATTTTCATTAGATATGGAAATGCTTAGAATGATTATCACTAACAGAGGATCCCATTTTAGGAATAGATACATTCAGAGATTGACAAAAAATTTAATATTTTTCCTTTACCTTGCTGTAACGCTAAAAGTGTTTCAAGATTTTTAATGAAAAATATTTTCACTAGATACGGAATGCCCTCGTTGTGACACTAAAAGTGTTTCAAGGTTTTTAATGAAAAATATTTTCACTAGATACGGAATGCCTAGAATGACGACGAATGATCCCATTTTAGGAATAAATATATTCTGAGATTAGCAGAAAAGCTTAATATTATTCATAGAATCTCTACTGTCTATCACCCTCAAACCAGTGGGTTAGCTAAAGTTTATAATATAGAGATTAAACAAATACTTGAAAAGACTGTAAACCCTAGTAGAATAGATTGGTCCACTAAACAGCATTATGGGCTTACAGGACTACTTCTAAAACTCTTATTGGAATGACTCCTTACAAATTGATTTTTGGAAAGACTTGTCACTTACCAGTAGAATTGGAGCATAAAGCATATTGGGCGATTAAATAATTTAATTATAATTTGAAAGATGCTGGTAAGAAGAGATTGTTACAATTAAATGAATTGAAAGAACTAAGAAATGAGTCTTATGATAACGACATAATTTATAAGGAGAAACTAAAGTTATTGCATGATCAAAAGTTTAACCAGAAGAACTTTGAACCAAGACAAGAAGTTTTGCTTTACAACACTAGACTGAAATTATTTCCTGGGAAATTGAAGTCTCGTTGGTTAGGACCCTTTACTGTGACTTAAGTTTATACTTACGGGAGATTAAAGGTCAGAAAACTGGAAATAGATTTAAAGTAAATGAACACAGATTAAAATCATATTTTGAGGGTAAAAGACTAAATTTTAAAGAGGTTTTAATGATCAGTCAACCTAAATAACACTTGAATAGGTCGGGCTGACGATGTTAAACCAAGTGCTTTATGGGAGGCAACCCATAGCTATCTTTATTTTTACTACGATTATAGTAGTTTTTATTTGAAATTATCATTAGTTTGTGGTAGTATTAATCTCTAATACTTCTATTTACCCTTGAATCATCATAAGAAGTGGATTCATAGAGAAAAATTGAAACGCATTAGAACCAGAGCGAAATTGTGCAATTTTTGCTTTGAGCGCCGACGGTGTCCTCGACGCCATCGACAACGGGTTTTTCCTGAGAGTCCAGGAAAAATAAATACAGAGGCTCGCTGACGGCGCCCTCGACCTCGCCGACGGTGAGACAGGCAAGATGACAATTACTTGGGTTTGAATGGTGGTTTTTGGGCAGGAGTTACCCTTTTAAACTCTCAAATTCGATTCCTAGTTCATATTTCCCCCCAAAAATGTAGTGAAACTCCACTAATTTCATTCCTATGGTGTTCAATTCCTCTGATAATCCTAAAATGCGAGTTTTCAATCGGTGAATATTTATTAGTGTGGAAGCGCAGCGAATCTTCAACAAGTTACTAACAAAGAAAATATTGATCAAGGAAAGAGGATTCGTAAATCGGGGATTGAATAATCCCTCTATAGCAATTGAAAAGACGATAGTGTGGCGAAGATGGGAAGTGTCGTGCTATACTACCACCACCTTAGTTGTTTCTGTGGTAAAAGAATTTTATGCAAATTTGCATGGAATCAACCAGGGAGTCTTTTATGTATGAGGTAGATGGATCACTTTCACTCCTGCACGAATTAATGAATTATACATGATTGAGAATGTTCCTGTCTGCCACTATTCAAATTTGGTCTCAACGAGAAACCAAATGAATGAAATTTACCAATATTTAACGGACGAAACTGACGACTGGGAAATGAGAGAAAACATGTGCATGCTAGTTTTTCTGCGACACTCCTAAATCCCGTTTCAAAACACTGGCACTTTTTAATTTCTGTGAAACTTTTACCGACTATGAAGATTGATAAAGTTTCTAAAGAAAGTGCTATTTTGAATTATTGCATCCAAAGGCGTCTGCTGATAGATATTGGATCAATAATTGTGAAGTCGGTTTTGGGCCTGAACGTTCATGGATCAAAATATGGGCTTGGACACCCTTCCACAATTTTCTCACTTTGTAGTCAGGTCCAAGTGTCCTACGAAAATTGGGAAAAAGTACTTCTACCTTGGAAGCCTTTGGACCCAACTGAGAGATTCCCAACTTTTGAAGATGAAAACGACATGACTATTATAGTAGATCAATCATCTCAGAATTCACTGCCAGTTCAACCCTTAGTTCCTGACAACACTCTAGTGATCCTGCACCGAATCAAGAAATTGGAGAAGGAGGTACAAAATGTCATGAATGCGATTAATAATATCTCCAATTTCTTCAATAACCTAGACTGGAGGATGAAAGAACATTTTGAGCACTCTCGACCTTTAGAAGATAGCTTAATATGGCTGATGAAGAGGATGAAACTGATAGAAGAGGATTCCACTGAAGAATTTCCATACCGACCCTTCTACAACCTCTTTGTTCATGTGCAATCAATGGGTGATCTCAGAGGAGAATTGACCGGCAACTTTTTTATAAACCAACAAATACAAGAATTTTACAACGCTACTAGAAGATTTAAATCCCCGGCAACGGTGCCAAAAACTTGACCGGCAACTTTATATATACTTAAAAATATAAGATAAATATGGACATAATAAATACTCAATAATTGTAAAGTCACACTTATCAACACAAGTATACGTATCGCTCAAGTAATATAGGGCTCTAATGAAGTCCTCGATATCAATCCCACAGGGAGTGGTTTAGAACTGCGAACTAAGATTTTAGAAAAGCAATACTTTAATTACAATAATGAAGTTCAATTTGCTTATCTGTCACTAATAGGTAATTGAAATAAATATGTAATTTTAATAACTATNCGATATCAATCCCACAGGGAGTGGTTTAGAACTGCGAACTAAGATTTTAGAAAAGCAATACTTTAATTACAATNAGCTCCATAGTTTGATTTGGATGAGCTGTCCTCTAGGTTTGATTTGGGTGATGTGCCATGGGGGTGTCTCTCAGTTTTGGGCTTTTTGGCCACTAGGCTGGCCGGCCAGCCAGGGGGAGGTGGCTAGGAGTTCAGGGAACCCAGAGGAATCCATCACAACAATTAAATGCAAATGAGCTTGGATTTGGCAAAGATATCTTAAGCATGTGCATTTTTGGAAATAAGATCCCTTAATTTAGGGGACCTTTGGTCCATGGATTGGTTTAGATGATTTCATGGTGTTTGGACTGGTCACTAGGTCCAACTAATGGTTGTGGTGGAGTTAATTTGGTGGCTTTAAGGTGGTTAGGTCACATTTAGTGCATGGGTCCAAGTGGGTGCAAATGACCAAAGCTTGAGTTTGGGCTAGGCAAGCCATATCAATTGGTCCAATTGATTGTTGTATTTGGTGTATATGATCATAAGGAACAACTTTGGTGAATGATGGAAGTGGTTTTGAGTCCAATTGGGGGGGGTCAATTTAAAGGAATTTTGAACTTTAATCAATTTGGTCATGTTGGGCTTGGCTTGGGTCTAGCTAGGGTTAGCCTTGGGCTAAGTCCAAATTGATTGTTGTAAATGGTCAATNCCTTGGTCTAAGTACAAATTGATTGTTGTAAATGGTCAATAGGGACCTCATGAAGAGTTTTCAACTTGAATTTGATGCCAATTTGGAGGTTAAGGCAATGAATTTGGTGAAATTTGGGGACTGAGCCAATTTGGGGCTAAATTTGGGAATTTTGGATTTAGGCCAAAATCAAATGGATTTGAAACTCATCAATGTCAATTTATGGTTGATTTTGATGTATAGGAATGTTATAAGGATTTTTCAACATCAATTAGGGCCAATTGACTATGCCATGGGTTCAGTTTGGTGAGATTAAGTCATATGGTCAAAATTGGGGTTTTGACACAAATCAAAATTGGGCTCAAATCATGGACCAATTGAGCTTGGATTTGGTTTATTTTTGTCTTATGAAAAGTTAATTTGAGTTTAGTATGGGAATTGGGGTCAATTGAGATCATATTGATGGACATTTGAGTTGGATTTGGGGAGATTTGGGTCTTAAAAGTGTAATTTGGGGATTTTGGTTAAAGATGATCAAATTGAACAAATTGGGTCATGCGGTAGTTAAAAGAAATGAAATTGAGAATATTTGGGATTTATTAGGATTTTTTGGGAATTTTTAGAATTTTTGGGATTTTGGATTATGAAGGGATATTTTGGTAATTTGGGGGTGTTTTAGGGGCAAAAGGCCAAGATGGGTATTTTGGTAGAGTTGAGGTACCAATCATCACCAATAAGCCATGGACCAAAGGAAACCCCATTTTGGGTCATCTACATAGTGGTCTTAGCTAAACCGTAGCCCTAGGGCTAGTAGATTTAGGGGACCATCTACATGAGTATCCCAAAAGATCAAGGGATCTAGGTTAGAAATTTGAGCTCAGGGTTGTGAGTGAATGGGGTGTAGATGAGTGCAGTGAGTGCCTTAGCTCTAGATCAACACCCAAGGCCAACCCTAAGGTCCAGCAATCCTAAGGGTGACTCATCCTAAGTTTCCCCCACAGTGATCCCACCTACTAAGTACTTAGAGGTTGAGATCATTATGTGGAACTTCAGGTTGAGAAGAGAAGGGTAGAATTTCTAATGGTGAGGGTTCCATGTCTAGTTTTCTAGGAATAGTCAATAGGAAAAGTCCTATGGCTAGACCCTAGGCTACTAAAGAGGAAAAACTAAACCCAGATCTAGTTTTCTAAGAATAGGCAATAAGAAAATCTTATGGCTAGACCTTAGGCTACTAAAAGGGAAAAACTAAACCTCAACCAAAAGTGAGGTCCTATGGCTAGACCTTAGGCTACTAAAGAGGAAAAACTAAACCTCAACCAAAAATGAGGTCACTATGGCTAGACCTTAGGCTACTAAAGAGGAAAAACTGAACCTCAACCAAAAGTGAGGTCAAGTCATATGGCTAGACCTTAGGCTACTAAAGAGGAAAAACTGAACCTCAACCAAAAGTGAGGTCAACGACACTCCGTCATATTTAAATGTAGCACAAATTTCATGAAAACTAGCATGATGTAAGTTAGGATCTCCAGTAGGTGATCCTCCAAACTGATTATTTTGTACCACTTGGATAATAGTAGGTCTAAGATCAAATGAATTAGCAGTAACACCCACTTTTAACTGGGTCCCCTTTCAATGATGAGCAAACAGATGAGTAGATACTACAAATAGAATTGTCCAGTGTCAGACAATGGGAAATGTGCTTTGATGGAGCTTCATCAGCCATAAAGGTCAAAGGATCAAAGATAGTTATACCAAGTAAAGCAAGAATTGGTCTAGTTTTCATCATGTCAGATCAGGGTATTTTGAGGTTCTCTTATCGCTTGACAGAGCTGTGTATAAATAATAAAGCAGAATATGAAACACTAATTACTGAGTTGGAATTGGAAATCTCAATGAATATAACATACAATGTCATTTATGGTGACTCACAACTTGTTATCCAACAATTTGCTGGTCAATATAAGATTTTGAAGCCAAGGCTAGCAAAATACCATCGGTACACAATGAAGTTGTAGAACAGATCCCTAATGTGACTCTATACGGGATTCCTAAAAGAGATAATGGCCATGTCGACACTCTACCAAAACTTGCTAAGGAAATGGCATGTCCACCGGAGGATTCCATTGAGATTATAGTACAAGGATGTCAACTTTTATCTTAGATCGACCTTGATAATCTACAAAAGCTCAAAATAGAAAAAGAAACGATGATTGCAGTTGTTGACATTAATGAACATTGACACAAAACCTTAATAGAATATTTGCAAACTAAAAAGTTGTGAGAAAACAAGTTTGAAGTATATCACATCACAAGAAGAGCTATGTCATATGCTCTAGTGGGTGATGTCATCTAAAGAAGATCTTTCGATCAGATGTGGTTCAAATGTCTAAGTAGGGTCGAAGCACAGAATATCATCAAATAAGTACACGCCGGATTGTGTGGAGCTCGCCAGTCAAAGCTAAGGATGAAAATAAAGAATAAAAGACTTAAATATTATTGGTCAATAATGATATTTGATTGCATGGATACTGGAAGAAAGTGTCACTTTTGTTAAGTGCATGGGGTGGTCTTACACCAACCTCCGAATGTGCTACATCCAATTATTGCCTCGTGGTCATTTAAGTGTTGGGTCATAGACATAGTAGGTCCAATAGACCCTCCATCCTCTAAGGGACATAGATTTATTCTTGTCGCTACAGGTTACTTCTCCAAGTGGGCAAAAGTAGTGTCGTTACAAGATGTTATAATACAACACGTTATGTAATTTTTTAAAAGTCAAATTTTCTACCATTTCGGAGTACCACACAGAGTGATTTTAAATAATGGGACGGTCTTTAAGAGCACAAGGATCAACAACTTTGTTAAACTACATGAGATCGACTGGAGATACTCTACGATCTAGTATTCTAGAGCTAACAGATTGGTCGAGGCTTTTAATAAAAGCACTCTTGAAAATTATGAAGACATTGGATGAAAATAAAAGAGTACGACATGATAAACTATTAGAAACTTTGTGGGCCTACAAGACAACGTTCAGAACTCCCACTCAATGTACATCATATGCACTTTTATATGGGTACGAGGTTGTACTAGCGCTAGAGGTTTAGACACCATCTCTCAGGGTTTTCATCACCAATCAGATTACAACAGAAGAAAATGTAAAACTCTGACTTGAAAAATTGGAAACTCTCGAGGGAAAAAGACTAGAAGCATAACAAAATTTAGAGTTCTACCAAGAAACAATGGTTCAAGCTCATGACAAATTGGTCAGCCCGAAGGCATTCAAAGTTGATGACATTGTTCTTGTTTTGAAAAGATCTATTCTTGCACACCACAAGATAGGTGAAAATTTTGAACCGACTTGGGAGGGACCATTTGTCATAAAGAAGGTCTATTCAAGAGGATCATACTAGCTGGTGGATTTTCAAGGAAAAAGACCTATGTTTCCAATTAATGGCCATTATTTAAAGATATACTACACAACATGACATTGCTTGGAATATATTTTTGAAAATGTTGCTTGTTCTGGGGTTATTTAGTTATTCAACGTCTGTGACTGGGCTCAATGTTTTGTAATAAAATTAACCTCAATAAAATGAAAATTTTTCAATTTGTCTACCTTAATTTTCTTTTCTTTTAATTTTTAAGTTTCACAAAGTTAAATTAAATAATAAAATACTTGCAGTTGTCTAAATTTAAAACTTCTTTGATAACATGTTCTTGTTCATTTTGAATTTCAGTCCACTAATGTTTTTCTGTTTTCTTCACAAAGATGTCGGGGCAAAATTTGACTTTTGCTTTTAAAAATGGCTTGAATCTCACACTGAATGAGGAAAGTGCAGCCCTGGGTGGCATCTTAAACTTTGATTTGTACTTCGGTTAGGTTAACATGGACTATGATGGTCTCCTGATGAACATATTCAGTCCTTGGGAGAAAAATGGATTAGCATGACTGCTAAGAATTGGTACAAAAAAAGACTCCTCACTAAAGAGGAAGAAAGGAGCAACACAATAATATTTGATGGAAGGAACCAGTCATCTACAGTCCATGGTAACTGCATTGGTCGGGAATTTTATTAGTGATGATGAAGAAAGAGTGTCAGATGCACCACTCAGAAGAATACAACGCCGTAATGCCAACCATCACAAGCATAGAGCTTTCTTATGCCAGGAAAAAAGATGTATATTAAAAGCAGAAGTGACACTTACCCCGGTTCCTCAAGGGAAAATTTATGACCCATGCATGAGGAAGGCTTCTATCAATCCGACTGTCACGGAGGATGAGTCAGAGTTTGTTGCAGAGTAGACACAACAAGAAATTCCAGATGAACTTTGCAACGGTTGCTTGATCTGCAATGTTGAATTCCCATACAAGCATCAATAGTAGGAGCATTCATGGAATGCCCAAGATGTAATGTCCTCCATTTGGAGCACCACACTACCTTTGAAGAATATACATCCGCTGATATACGATGCCGCGAAGACCACCCACCCAAATAATGAATCATATATTCCACTACTTAAAAAGTTAAGTCGGACATGGTTTCCTGTATAAATTGAAATGAGGGAGCAGCCCTGCTAACCGCAATAGATTCCTATGGCAAAACTAGAAAGAATGAATAGAGTTAAGAAGAAAAAATTTGAGTTTTATGAAGAAATCTAAGGGAAATTTGTTAACATATTGGAAGGCCTAAAATCTCATATAAGAGTTTTCTCCAAAAATAATGAAAGAAGAATTCTTGACTGCGTATTGGACTTGAGAGATAGAGGTCGAGCCGATAGGTTAATGAAGAATACCTACTCAAAGCCATGAAAATGGATGCAAGGGAAAGGTAGGATAACCATTCAGTGTGGTTGCTGCTACAACTTTGTCAAAAATAGGCTAGGGAACCCGCCAGGTATCCTGAGATATGATGAGGTGGATCCTCTGCCTTTTGAGAAAAAAAATGATTAAAAGGATGGTCAAGTCGAGTATACTACCAGCAGACTGCATCCCGAATAGATGTATAATCAACATTTAGGATGAAGAAGAGTGTATTCCTCCGCATATCAATCACCATGATTTTGTAAGGCCCTTCTACACGGTGTCCTTTATGAGCCGGAGTAGCATTTCTTTTGGAAATGAAATATATACTATTGGCTCTAGAAAATTAAGAGGATCTGTCAAGATTTTGCTACCAGTAGATTTAGAACTAATTCTAAAGGGGAATAGAGTAGATCTAGTAAAGCACTTCATCCCAGGAGTACGACACTGCAAAGTTTTTGTGACATTAGGAAGAATGGTTGATAGTAAAATACCACATGGAGTCCGTCTAGACCCAGAATTGGAAGAGCTGTGCCTATCTAAACTATGAGATGGATGTATCTCTAAGTGCACGCGAAAAGGAATTCATGTTTTAGAGTGTGGCTTAGTAGGTCAGCTTGATCAGTAGCTCGCCACAGAGGACAAACAAATAGATGGATCTTGACACTTTTTATATAGCATCATGATATAGCAGAAATGTTATGAAATGTCTCAAATGTATTCAGTATATGATATGTACTCAGCATTTGATACTTTAAAATGTTTTCAACATGGCATCTTTTGATAGCTTCAACATGTATTATGTTTGTAATGCATATTTGAAGTAGATTAATGAAATTTCTTCCAGATTTTAATGAATTTGTTAAATTTCCATTTTGTGTGATTGATAAAAAGTCACAGAGCCATATATTGGTTCAAAAATATAATGAACAAAGAACAATACAACAAAAGTATGATCACAAAATTTGATTAAATTCTTGAAAATAAATCAACAAAAAAAATTAAATTTAGAAAATTATAGATTGATAATTAAATGTAATAAAAACAATAAGACAAGAAAATGATAAATTTGATGAGTTTGTTTCTCTCAAGTTTGAGGTTTCTCACTCTCCGGTTTCGCAGCATGAATGACCTTGACTGCACCAATTTGTCACAAACTTCAAGGAGTTTCATGATTTGCACAAATTCTTACATATTCTTCCTCACCATTATCAATCATCATATTCCCTACATCTATAACTCAACATCACAAATTCTCTAAACTATTCTCAAGGTGTTCATGGGATTAGTGCTGATGTTCTTATTCCTAATTTCTCCGAGATGGGTATAAGACCTCCTAAAATGGGGTATGTCATCCAATTCCCATCTTTTGAGATCTTTTTTAAGGCCACCTTAAATGGAGCATGGCATCAGATTATCTACCCAATTTCTTCGAGATTGGTATATGACCACCTTAAATGGGGTATGGCATCATATTCTCATCTTTTGAAATCAATTATAAGGCTGCCCAAAATGGAGTATGGCATTCGATTCTCTACCCAATTTCTCTGAGATAGGTATAAGGCCAGCTTAAATAGGGCATGGCATCCTATTCTCAACTTTTGAGATCGGTCTTAAGGCCTCCTTAAATGGAGTATGGCATCTGATTCTCTGTTGACCTCATTTTTGGTTGAGGTTTAGTTTTTTTTTCTCTTTAGTAGCCTAGGGTCTAGCGATAGGACTTTTCCTGTTGACTATTCCTAGAAAACAAGACTTGGAACCCTCACCATTAGAATTTCTACCCTCTTCTTTACTCAACTTGGAGTTCCACATGTTGCTCCCAACCTCTATGTACTTAGTAGGTGGGGTCACTGTGGGGGCAACTCAAGATGAGTCACCCTTAGGATTGCTGGACCTTAGGGTTGACCTTGGGTGTTGGTCTGGAGCTAAGGCA
>JXCR01021041.1:56889-80684 GCA_002079205.1 Phalaenopsis hybrid cultivar
ATCCAGAGAACTCATCATAAAAGTTTCAAAATATTTTGAGTTCATTTAATAACCTAAATTGATTTTTAAAGATAAATACCACCCTTAACACTTACATGATTTTTAAAAATCAAAATATAACTCAAAAAATTATGAAACTTAATTTTTTGAGTTCTCTGTGATCAGGGATATTTTATTAAAATAAAATTATATTTAAAATAAAAACTTGATTTTTAGCCTATTTTAAACATTTAAATAATTAAAAATTCATAAAAATCACAAAAATAGTAAAATTCATGAAAATATTCTAAATTGCTTACTAATTACTTAGTAACAATTAGAATATTTTTCCTGATTTTCTAAATAAAGATATTGAATTTTAAAGCTTGAAAATAACTTTTAAAAGGCTAAAAATAAGTTTTTCATTAAAATAATTTCAATAAATCAAAAAAAAAATATGAAAAATATAAAATTTTCTCCTCTGAGTTTTTTAACTTTAGGGAGATATTTCAAAAAATATAAAACTTAATTTTCACCACTTAAAATATTTTATTTTTATTAAATAGCCCAAATTTAAAATAATTCTAATAAATCACAAAAAATTCAAAAAATTATGAAATTTTATCCAAAGGGTTTCCTGGTCTAGGTATATCTCCAGAAAAAATTTCAAAGGATTATAATTTACCTTGGTCAAGTTAGGAATTTTCTTTGAGAAATCCTATTTTTGCATTAAATAACTATATAAATTAAATTAAATTTTGAAAAATCACATTTCCTCTTCTCATGTCTCAATTGACCCATGAATGAGGTAGGATAAAAATTTCAAAGTCATTTGAATTGAAATGTCTCAATTGACCCATGAATAAGGTAGGATAAAAATTTCAAAGTCATTTGAATTGAATTTTAAATCTTAGTTGACCCATGAATGAGGTAGGATAAAAATTTCAAAGTCATTTGAATTGAATTTGACAAATTGTCCCATGAATGAGGTAGGATAAAAATTTCAAAGTCATTTGAATTGAATTTGATAAATTATGAAACGCATGAATGAGGTAGGATAAAAATTTCAAAGTCATTTGAATTGAATTTGACAAATTATGAAGTGTAGAGCCTTAGGGGCAAATGTGTAATTTTGGAAATTTAGCCTTAATTAACATTTAGGCTTAATTCACAAGGAGGGAAAATGGGTAACCTCTAATCTTAATCAATTTATTTGATGTTTGAAACCCAAAGGGGTTGGAGGAAATGGGTAACCTCTAATATTAATCAGTTCACTTGATGTTTGAAACATAAAAGGGTTAATTGGTAGAAACCAATTGCACTTTCTTAATTAACATTAATAAATTTCTAAATTATTAAAATTAGGAAGTTTATTAAAATTAAATGATCCTAGACTTAGGGGNATTCAAAATATAAAACAACTCAAAATTTAATCACAAACATCACACAAAATCACAACTTCAATTAAATTAAGATGTCTCTATCAGATGATCGGGAATCCCTCAGAGGAGGTAACCTACGATTGCTAACGAGTCTTCCCACAGTTTAAATAAAATTATGGAACTCATTAAGTTGGGTTTGATAAGTTCATTTGGACTAAGTGAATCCAATAGAAAATAGTGATACCGAAACGAGGGAACCGTAGGATCCTAACCGGTGTCACTTTAATCAACTTTAATATGCCCTCATAAAATTTAAAGAACTTCAACCATAAGGCCACCTGATTTGATATTATAACTTGACACACTAGATAACTCAAACTCATCGCAGCAGGAGCTTAGAGCTAGCATGGTGGGCAACACGACCATCTTCAACAGCAAAACTTGTCTTCCCCATCTAAACCAATCTTTCTTCCTTAGACCTAAACAACAAAGCCATAGGACCTTTTTAGGATTTACCCTTTTAGAGGGCCATTGAAAATTGTTGGTAGCCATCTCTTCTATTAACAAATAAGCCTCATCAAAAGGTTTTGACATTAACGAACCACGAGTCGCAACATCTATAATCGATCTAAGTGATCCCACTAATTCATTATAAAAAGTTTGAATTATCATCAATCTGATAACTAATGATGAGGGATTTCCTAAGAAGATCTTTAAATCTCTCCCAAGCTTCATATATTGACTCTCCATCAAGCTGAAGAACGATGTTATGTCATTTCTAAGTTTAGCAGTTTTGGGTGGAGGGAAATATTTGGATATAAATTTCTGTGAAAGTGATGTTATGTCATTTCTAAGTTTAGCAGTTTCGGATGGAGGGAAATATTTGGATAGAAATTTCTGTGAAAGTTGATGTTATGTCATTTCTAAGTTTAACAGTTTTGGATGGAAGGAAATATTTGGATAGAAATTTCTGTGAAAGTTCTCCCCAAGCTCTAATAGATCCTGGTGGTAATGAATTTAACCACATCTTAGCCTTATCCCTCAGTGAAAAAGGAAAAAAGTCTAAGTCTAACATCATCATTTGAGACTATGTCATATTTAAAAGTAGCACACAATTCTAAAAAACTAGCAAGGTGTAAATNCAAAGCTTAACCCTTTTTTAAATCTAATTAAGACACTCACCTAGGTCTTCAGGGCTTAGTGGTGACTTAGGTTAAATCAAAAAATTGACTAAATGAGGATTAGAGAAAATAAACATAATTATATCAAACTATCCTTGAAACACCACTAAGCCCATGTAGGTTTAAAATTTTTTTGGCTAAGTGTTCAAATTACACTAACTTGCCCTTTTAAGGGTCTTCACCCACATAATTCTTAAATTGAATGATAAATGATAATTACCCCTTTCTTAGGGATAATTGAGACATCAATGTTCACTGAGCATTAAGGATATTTACAAGATGAACCATTAAGCAACATAATGAGTTTAAACGGACTTGAGGCTTTTCACTAGTTGGTGAGAGAGAGGCATGGACTTGCTTCCCCCTCTTAACTTGTTGGATACCTCAGAAGTCTATTAAACTTAATATGCTTCGCTCAATGAAGTCATCCTTAAATAAACTTTTAGCAACTCACCAAAATACGACATAGAGTTAAGAAACCCCCCCCCAGAAATCTACTTTTCCTGCTCTTCATAAATGCCCTAACATGCATTTTAAGTTTCGGGTGGTGGAACGAGAAGACTCGCCATGTACACTTTTACAGTTTTCAGTGTTGTCCTTCTTGTACTTTCGTACTGTACTTATATACGTGCAAATTTGCATGTTAAACAACGATGTCACCCTGCATGAAAACTAAAACCATCAGGATAGCCACATAACCATAACCAAAACCAAAATTAAAAATCAACCAAGATAAAATTCACCGCCACAACATTCAAAATATAAAACAACTCAAAATTTAATCACAAACATCACAAAAAACCACAACTTCAACTAAATTAAAGCATCTCTATTGAATGATCGGGGATCTCTTGGAGGAGGTAACCTACGGTTGCTAACGAGGCTTTCCACGATTTAAATGAAATTATGGAACTCATTAAGTTGGGTTTGATAAGTTCATTTAGACTAAAGTCGGAACGAGGGAACCGTAGGATCCTAACCGGTGTTGCTCTAATCAACTTTAATATGCCCTCATAAAATTTAAAGAACTTCAACCATAGGGCCACCTGATTTGATATTATAACTTGACAGACTAGATAACTCAAACTCGTCGTGGTGAGGAGCTTGGAGCTAGCTTGGTGGGCAGCACGGCCAACTTCAACAGCAAAATCTGTCTTCCCCAGCTAAACCAATTTTCCTTCCTTAGACTTAAAATAATAAAACCATAGGACTTTGAGGTTTCTTGCTTATGCAACGTAAATCCTCACATCATCTTTAGGCCTTTGTATTGCTCTGCTATACAATATAAGCCCTAACTCATCTTAGGATTCTAAGGTTATCGTTTGTCACGACCTAAATCCTCACATCTTCCAGGCTATTTGTGTGATCATTTCACATGAATGTAAGCCCTAACTAACAAAATTTGCAGGATGAAACAATTAAATTTTTCTCCTCTAAATTTAAGCTAAACATTAGGGTAGCTTGGGAAGTCACCGGAGTTCTCCTCTGGATCCATGACATCCCCTAGTCCTTCTTCCTTTGGATTCTACAATAAAATGTTCCAAATTTGAACCAATCCCCTTTCACACCTCTACGTCTGATTTCGTTTAAGAGTCCTACTATTTGAAATTCTTTGAAGATAATATTTCTTGATTTTTATTGAGAGTCTTCTTAAGTGACTTTGGTCATTTAGGATGTAATTAACTATAGGGAATTTTTATCGAGAGTCTTCTTAGGTGACTTTGGTCATTTAAGATGTAATTAACTATAGGGGTACCCTTATATGAAGCATGTCCGAACCCAGCTTAATATAAACCCTATTTAATCTTTTATATTAAATACGAGTCTTCTTAAGTGACTTTGGTCATTTAGGATGTAATTAACTATAGGGGCTTTCCCTTATAAAAGCATGTCCAAACCAAGCTTAATATAAACCCTATTTAATCATTTAAATTAAATAGGAGAACTTGTCGGCAAATACAAAGGTTTTGCAGACCAAACAGACGTCATACTTTCCTTAATTTATTTTATCGAGTCTCATCCTCAATTCTTGTGCTTATCCTTCGCGATAAATACAGGATTTTAGGTACAGTGCTCTTTCATTTTAAACTATGAAAAATATGGGGTCAGTTTGATTTCATACTTCAACGTCCTTCCGAAGTGGGAGACGGGATTTCGATTCCAGCGACCGACAGCTTCTTACGGGCAACCCCACAAACAAACCAACCCCCAAAAAAACGCCGAAATTCTCTACCTAATTTCTTCAAGATAGATATAAGGCCACCTTAAATGGAGTATGGAATCCTATTCTCATCTTTTGAGTTCGCTTTTAAGCCCACCTTAAATGGAGTATGACATTCGATTCTCTACCCAATTTCTTTGAGATAGTTATGAGACCATTTTAAATGGAGTGTGGCATCCTAGTCTCATTTTTTGTGATTGATTTTAAGGCCACCTTAAATGAAGTATGGCATCCAAATTTCTACCCAATTTATTTGAGATGGGTATAAGACCACCTTAAATGGGGTACGACATCTTATTCTCATCTTTTGAGAACGATTTTAAGGCCACTATAAATAGAGTAAGGCATCTGATTCTCTACACAATTTCTTCGAGATAGGTATAAGAACACCTTAAATGGGTTATGACATCCTATTCTAATCTTTTTAGATCGATTTTAAGACCACCATAAATTGAGTATGACATCTGATTCTCTACCCAATTTCTTTGAGATAGTATAAGGCCACCTTAAATGGAGTATGTCATCCTATTCTCATCTTTTGAGATTGAATTTAAGACCACCTTAGAAGGTGTATGGTATCCAATTCTCTGAGATAGGTATAAGGCCACCTTAAATGGAGTATGACATCTTATTCTCATCTACTGAGATTTGTTTAACGGTACCATTGTTGACCTCATTTTTAGTGAGGTCTAGTCTTTCTCTTTGGATTTAGGATCTAGCCTTAGAAATCTCCCTTTGACTATCCTAGACCCTTAGAAATGGGACCCGCCTCATTTTAGAAATTCAACCTACTTTTATACTCTTTTGAATTTCTGCATGTGGTTCTTGACCTCTAGCACGTAGGAGGTTGAAACTAACATGAGGGAACTTAAAAGGAGTTCCTATAGGATCATTAAGCCTTAGGGTGGCCTTTATCACAATTTGCACCGTCGCGCGCACAAACTTCGTGATTCATTAAGTCGACACATTCAATCACCACAATTCACATTACTTATCCGTTATTTGTCGAGAACTTGAATAAATTTTTAAGACGATCGATTGCGGGTAAAAATTTTAATAAAATCAAATGACGCATTTTTGACCCAATCGCGATGAGCTTGTCCAAACGACTTCGGATGACGAAACAGACCACACAGGTGCGTCCGGGACGTCAATTTTAGCCAAGAGGGATACCCATTTTGCTAGGGTGCCGCACACAAAAAAATGCACAAAATTTGTTATTTTTTTATAAATAAAAAAAAGTCCTTTATTTCTAAGCCCTAAATCTTATCTCCATCTCTCTCGCTCACGCCTCCTTCTCCCATTCGCACCCGAGCAGCACTCTCCCTCTCCGGTTCACATGCGAGCCACACTCTCGCTCTCCCATTCACACGAGAGGCTGAGCCCCTCTCCTCCCTCTCGGTTGCATTCCTGGAGTTGCACGCTTCTCGCCCCATACGCTATCCTTATCGCGATCTTATCACCCACTCTCTCTGAGCCGCACGAGTGGGAGAAGACTTCCTCTTTACTTAGCACCCATGCGCAATCCCGATCACGATCTTATCGCTTGCTTTATGTCACCATTTTCCCGCCTCCTTCGACATCGGTCCTCCATGGGTAGGTTTAGGTGGGTTTTTCTTCTCCTTGGTGGCTATAAGAAACCAATTTGGGGAGTTCCTAAAGGGGGCAACCAAAAATTTGAGAGAGGGGAGGTGTTGCCGAATTCCCATTGCTTGGTGTTTCTTCGCTCGTGGAGCTTCGTAGCTTGTTCCCCTGCTCTTTCTTTTAGGACAGCTAAACCGGTAATATCTTATGCTTTCCCTGTCCCTATGCAAATTTCATGATATATGAATTTCTATTTTTGTATATTTTGATTGGTCTTATATAGTTTGGATTGTATAAAAATTTATGCACATTCTATATATTTTGAAGGCTGCAATGTTTGAAAAACTTCACCAAATTTTTGGTGGGGAATCTAAAAGTTTGGGTGTTTTATTTGCAAAAATATGAAAATTTGGGTATTTGGTTCTTCTTAATGCGAAATTTTTTTTAAAAAATCTGAAAACATTGGTTAGCTCTTTTGTAAAAATCCAAGAAATCAGGTGTTATATATGTAAATGCATGAGGAATTGAACGGCATGCATGAAGGTGTATGTTGGGGGTTCTTTTTTACCATGAATACTGCACTTTTATTATTACCATGTGATTTCACGGGGCTTAATTCTTACTTTATATGATCTATGTTATTGTCCATTAAGACCTATGTAAACGCTAATTTGCAAGAAGATTTAAATGTTATTATTTAAGATGGGTCATTAGCATTGGGTCTTTAAAGACGAATATCACTGCTTGTTTCATTTCTTAATTATGCGGAGTCATATAAATGCAGAAATTAAAAAAAAAAATCTAGAATTGAGGAGTTTAGGACTGTTTTGGCCAAGTTGCTTGATGTTTTAGTTTGATATTTGGGAGAGTTTTGTGTACGGGCTTTTGACCTCGCATGTTTACTATTTTTTTCGCTCATCTTCGTTGTTTTACAGAGTCCAATTTAGCATATTTGGGTTTGAATCTGAATGATGATGGGAACCTCTAAATGAACCTTTTCAGGGGTTAATTTGAGTTGAATTTACTGCAGTTTTGGGATATTTACTTCTATGTCATGCAACGCTTTTGTATCTACATACTTAGTGCATAAAGTTTCATCTTTACATACGCCACACAACTCTTATATTCTTATAAAGTATTACAAAAAAAATGCTATTCATAATTTCAGTCATGCGAATAAGCTTGGGGAGGAAATTTTTTACGCTCTCATCTCTTCATTTAAGTATTTCTGTTTGTGTAAGTCTATTTGTTTCAACTTCATTTGGGTTGGAGAATAGAGAAAGAATGATAACTTGACCCTTTTTGCAAAATATGAAAACCTTTGGTTGGTATGCCGAGTTGCTAGCAATACAAGAAACAAGAAAGCTTTACTCTGTCAACAGTTCATCAGCAGTCTGTCAGGAGTTGCTTTTGATTGGTATGCCGAGTTTCTCAACGGATTGGTGGAGGCATTCGACGAGTTAGAACTGCTGTTTGTAAAAAGATATGCTGGAGTGCAGCATCATGTTTCTATTAGAGATCTCATGGTAGAAAGACAAAGGTTTAACGAGACTTTAGTAGATTATATTTTGAGGTGGAGAAATTTTTGCATGAAGTGTGAGCCTCAACTACAGGAACAACATGCAATTGAGATTTTACTCAAAAGCATCCATGGACCGATAGCTTTCATGCTTAAGGGACTTACTATCAAGTCTTTCGAGAAGTTACTCAACAAAGCTAGCAATCTATAAGAATAAGTCAAGCATATAGATTCTCATGAGAAGGCCAAAAAGTCCAGGATAACCAAGATATTTGAGAAGAAATTTAGGATAGTTGTTGTGGTTAGCAGGGGAAAACAACAATTGCAAATACAAGCAGAACAACGTCAACAAACCTTCCAACATCCTCGTCATCATATTCAGCAATCATCTCAGCAGATACCTTACGAGACATATGAAAGACAAGTTCCAATCATGAACACTCGATAAAATGGGACATATTCTTTTAAAGATGAATTAACAAAAAAGATGTTCCACAGTCTGATTAAGAATCCCGAGTTCAGGTTACCCAAGCCAAAGAAGCCCGATGAGGCCAACAAGAAAGGACACCCGAGATATTGCCCGTACCACAGGTTCGTTGGACACACCATAGAAGAGTGTTGTAATTTCAAAGACTTGCTTGAGGAGAAGTTCAAGAATGGGGACGTAATGATCCAGGGAGAATATTTGAAAGAAACCTGAAAGAGGTTCTATCAATATGATTTCGTTTGATCAGTTTGTTCCAACCTATTCCTATGCAGCTGTCAATGAATGAAATGTCTTTTGGCCACTATTGTACTACTTTTGTTGTTGAATGGGAAATTAGTATGATCAATGTTAGTTTATCCCATCCCTCCCACCGCAATTAATGAAAAGAAAGGGTTTTTTGTTGTTCAGGATAGTGCAATATTTAAAAAAAATGATCACCTCGAAAGAAATTTTGGGTGTTTTGATAAGACTATGACTTCAGGGGAGAATGAAATTAATGCCCTAATATCTGAGTCATCTACTTTAGAGAATTTAGACTGTGTCCTAAGTTGATTTCAAAATAAGATAGTGTGGTTGAAATACAAATGGTTGACTCGGGATATCACGAACCTTTTAATTTCCTGTCAAGTGACTGGGTCCTAACTTTCAAACGAGTTATAATATCCCAGAATTCGATTAAAGAAACATTTGATGATAATTAGTCATGGGAATTTGAACATTCAAAATCTTTAAAAGAAATATGTTCCACTAGATATAGTAATTCTCAGAAAATAAAGGGAGCAAAAAAAAAAATTATTGTGTGAAAATTCCCCGAGAAGAAGCTTGAGGTGAGCTTATAATAAAAAAATTGGTGTCTGAATTAAGACATTCAAAATCTTTAAATCATGCTCTACCAGATATAGTAATTCTCAACAAAACATGGAAAAAAAAAGAAAAAAAAGAAAAAAAAGGGATTATGTGCAAAGTTTGAAGCAAAAANGAAAAAAAAGAAAAAAAAGGGATTATGTGCAAAGTTTGAAGCAAAAAAAAAAAAGCAAAAGAAAATTCTCCCTGAGAAGAAGCTTGAGGTGGACGTACAATAAAAAATTGGTGTCTGAGTTTCCTCTAATTAATGAAACTTAAAATGTTCTCTTAAGAAAATTCTTCTGATATTATATTCAAGAAAAAATTTCAATGATGTTGAGTTTTTTGGTCGGTTATTAATTCACTCGGAAATATCTTTAGAAAATGAAAAATTTTTTGATCACACAACCAAAATTTTAAAATCGTCTTAAGCTCAAAAAGAAAAAATTAAAGAAATGACGATGATTTTAGCAGTTAATGGAAATTCAAACCTGAAGTTATATCCTTCAGTGTCCTACAAATACAACTTCAACGTCAACTTGAAGAATGTTAGAAAGATTTCTCAATGACAACTTCAACAATCTTTATAGTATCTGCAACAAATCAAATGATGACTACTACAAAAGAAGCTACGAACTTGTGGCCTCTTCAGTCATGGTATCCATAGAAATAACGCATCTGTTGTGTGTACTTGAAAGAATATAGTTCTGATGGTTTCTTAAGGATGGGCTATTTTCTACACTTGTTATTTGTCAGTGGATGATACTTCAAGAAACACTGTGCCCCATGTTTCAGAGACAAAGACTCCTTCTTAGAAGCTTAGACGTCATGTTTGTCTGAAAATGGGTCGAAATCTTAACAAAAAGAAAAGAAAATGATAAATTTCTCAAGTTTGAGGTTTCTTACTCTTTTCTTGCGTAGCACAACTACCTTGGTCTGCACCAGTTTTCTTCATATCCCCATGGAATTTCACATTCTGCACAAAATCTCATTAAGTTTCAAAATTTTTCCTCACCAATGTCAATCTTCATAAATTCTGCTAGTTTCCACAAATTCAAAACACGATATTTTAGAGGATGAGGATTTTATATCTGATTTTGCATTGCTTAGCAAAGATTTACATGATATTTTAGAAGATAAGGATTTCACACTCGATTCCGCATTGCTTAGCAATGGTTCACACGATATTTTTTAGGATGAGGATTTCACAACCAATCCGCATTACTTAGCAATGGTTCAACAATATTTTAGAGGTTGAGGGTTTTATATCCGATTTTGCGTTGCTGTGGGAGTCCCTCCTATTACAATCTTTCAAATTAAATTATACGATATTCTAGAGGTTGAGGATTTTATATCCGATTCCGCGTTGCTTTAGGAGTCCCTCCTATCACAATCTTTCAAATCAAATTATACGATGTTCTAGAGGTTGAGTGTTTTATATACAAATCCGCTTTGCTTTAGGAGTTCCTCCTATCGCAGTCTTTCAAATTAAATTATACCATATTCTAGAGGTTGAGGATTTTATATCCGATTCCACGTTGCTTTAGGAGTCCCTCCTATGACAATCTTTCAAACCAAATTATACGATATTCTAGAGGTTGAGGATTTTATATCTGATTTTGCGTTGCTTTAGGAGTCCCTCCTATCGCAATCTTTCAAATAAAATTATATGATATTTTAGAGGTTGATGATTTCACATCCGATTCTGCGTTGTTTTAGGAGTCCCTCCTATCGCAATCTTTCAAATCAAATTATACAATATTCTAGAGGTTAACGATTTTATATCCGATTCCACATTGCTTTAGGAGTCCCTCCTATTGTAATCTTTCAAACCAAATTATACGATATTCTAGAGGTTGAGGATTTTATATCCGATTCCGCGCTGATTTTGGAGTCCCTCCTATCGCAATCTTTCAAATCAAATTATGTGATATTCTAGAGGTTAAGGGCTTTATATCCGATTCCACATTGCTTTAGGAGTCCCTCCTATCGCAATGTTTCAAATCAAATTATACAATATTTTAGAGGTTGAGGATTTTATATCCAATTCTGCGTTGCATTAGGAGTCCCTCCTATCGCAATCTTTGAAATCAAACTATATGATATTCTAGAGGTTGAGGGTTTTATATCTGATTTTGCGTTACTTTAGGAGTCCCTCCTATCGCAATATTTCAAATCAAATTATATAATATTCTAGAGGTTGAGGATTTTATATCCGATTCTACGTTGCTTTAGGAGTCCCTCCTATTGCAATCTTTCAAACCAAATTATACGATATTCTAGAGGTTGATGATTTTATATCTGATTCCGCATTTCTTTAGTAGTCCCTCCTATCACAATCTTTTAAATCAAATTATATGATATTTTAGAGGTTGAGGATTTTACATCCGCTTCCGCGTTGCTTTAGGAGTCCCTCCTATCGCAATCTTTCAAATCAAATTATACGATATTCTAAAGGTTGAGGATTCTACATCCAATTCCGCATTGCTTTAAGAGCTTCTCCTATAGCAATCTTTCAAATCAAATTCAACAATATTCTAGGGGTTGAGGATTATACATCTGATTCTGTGTTGCTTTAGGTTCTCATCCTATTGTAATCTTTCAAATCAAATATAGAGGTTGAGGATTCTGCATCTGATTCTGCGTTACTTTAGGTTCTCATCCTATCACAATCTTTCAAAGCAAATCTAAAGGTTGAGGATTTCACATCCGATTCCGCATTACTTTAGGTTCTCATACTATTGCAATCTTTCAAATAAAATATAGAGGTTGAGGATTTCACATCCGATACCGTGTTGCTTTAGGAGCTCCTCCTATCGCAATCTTTCAAATCAAATTCAACAATATTTTGGAGGTTGACGATTTTACATCCGATTCTGCGTTGCTTTAGGAGCTCTTCCTATCACAATGTTTCAAATCAAATTCAACAATATTTTAGAGGTTGAGAATTTCACATCTGATACTGCGTTGCTTTAGGAGCTCCTATTATAATCGTCCAAATCAAATCCTTACACAAATCTGAAGCTTGATAATCTAAGGTCCACCTTCTAATCCCCAACAGAGGTATTTGTCACTCCTTTCTACGCTTTGTTTTAAGTATGTTGGCTTAGACTTTCGTGTTGGTTTTGTTGATTTATTCGGTCAACACCAATACGCCCGTTGTGCTCGTCCGGCACACCACACCTTGTGGGGGTCCATTTGTTGACCTCATTTTTAGTGAGGTCTAGTCTTTCTCTTAGGGTTTAGGATCTAGCCTTAGGAATCTCCCTTTGACTTTCCTAGAGCCTTAGAAATGGGACCCACCTCATCTTAGAAATTCAACCTACTTCTGTACTATTTTGAAGTTCTGCATGTGGTTCTTGACCTCTAACACGTAGGAGGTTGAAACTAACATGAGGGAACTCAAAAGGAGTTCCTATAGGATCATTAAGTCTTCGGGTGGCCTTTTGCACAACTTGCACCATTGCGCGCACAAACGTCGTGATTCATTCAGTTAACACATTCAATCACCACAATTCACATTACTTATTTGTTATTTGTCGACAACTTGAATAAATTTTTGAGACGATCAATTGCGGGTCAAAATTTTAATAAAATCAAATTAATTCATTCTTGACCCAATTGCGACGAGGTTTTCACAACAACTTCGGATGACGAAACGTACCACACAGGTGCGTCCGGGACGTCAATTTTAGCTAAGAGGGATACCCATTTTGCTAGGGTGCCGCACACAAAAAAATGCACAAAATTTCTTATTTTTTTTATAAATAAAAAAAATCCCTTATTTCTAAGCCCTAAATCCTATCTCCATCTCTCCGCTCACGCCTCCATCTCCCGTTCGCACGCGAGCAGCACTCTCTCTCTACTGTACACATGCGAGCTACACTCTCCCTCTCCCATTCACACGCGAGGTCGAGCCCCTCTCCTCCCACTCGGTCGCCTTCCTGGAGCCGCACTCTTCTTTCCCCATACGCTATCCTTAGCGCGATCTTATCACCTGCTCTCCTTGAGCCGCACGCGTGGGAGAAGCCTTCCTCTTTGCTTCGCGCTCATGCGCAATCCCGATCACGATCTTATCGCCTACTTTATGTCGTCGTTTTCTCGCCTCCTTTGACATCGGTCCACCATGGGTAGGTTTAGGTGGGTTTTTCTTCTCCTTGGTGGCTATAAGAAACCCCATTTGGGGAGTTCCTAAAGGGGACAGCCAAAAATTTGAGAGAGGGGAGATGCTGCCGAAATTCCCATTGCTTGGTGTTTGTTCGCTCGTGGAGCTTCGTAGCTTGTTCCCCTGCTCTTTCTTTTAGGACAGCTGAACCGGTAATATCTTATGCATGCCCTGTTCTTATGTAAATTTTATTATATATCGATTTCTATTTTTGAATATTTCAATTGTTCATAGAAGGTTTGGATTGTATAAAAATTTATGCACTTTCTATATATTTTGAAGGCTACAATGTTTGAAAAACTTCACCAAATTTTCTGTGGGGAATCTGAAAGTTTGGGGGTTTTATTTGCAAAAATATAAAAATTTGGGTATTTGGTTCTTCTTAATCTGAAATTCTTTTTAAAACATCTGAAAACATTGGTTAGCTCTTTTGTAAAAATCCAAGAAATCAGGTGTTATATATGTAAATGCATGAGGAATTTAATGGCATGCATGAAGGAGTATGCTGGGGGTTCTTTTTAACCATGAATACTGCACTTTTATTGTTACCTTGTGATTTTGCGGGGCATACTTGTTACGTTATTTGAGCTATGTTATTGTCCAATAAGACCTATGTGAACGCTGATTTACAAGAAGATTTAAATGTTATTCTTTCAGATGTGTCATTAGCATTGGGTCTTTAAAGAAGAATATCACCGCTTGTTTCATTTCTTAATTATGCGGAGTCATATAAATGCAAAAATTAAAAAAAAAAAAAGAAAATCTAGAATTGAGGAGTTTAGGACTGTTTTGGCTTAGCTGCTTGATGTTTTAGTTTGATATTTGAGAGAGTTTTGTGTACGGATTTTTGGCCTCGCATGTTTACTGTTTTTGTTGCTCATCTTCTTTGTTTTGCAAAGTCCAATTTAGGTATTTGGGTTTGAATCTGAATGCTGATTGGAACCTCTAAATGAACCTTTTCAGGGGTTAATTTGAGCTGAATTTACTGCAGTTTTGGGATATTTACTTATATGCCATGCAATACTTTCGTATCTACATACTTAGTGCATAAAGTTTCATCTTCACATATGTCACACAAGTCTTATATTCTTATAAAGTATTGCAAAAAAAATGCAAAAGAAAAAGTCATTGATAATTTCAATCATGCCAATAAGCTTGGGGAGGAAATAAGTTATATATATATATATATATATATATATATATGTGTGTGTGTGTGTGTGTGTGTGTGTGTCGTGGTTACTATGTCTTATTTCCTTAATAATAATTTTATTATCATTCTATTTTATTAAAATCATATCTCTCTATTCAATATTTGGTTGTAACATATTGGTGCATCAGGTACACATATATTTTTAATTTATTATATCGATTTTACGAAGCAGGTGGAAATGCTTAATCACCACATCATTATTTCGNGCTCAATTTTCTCTTCCTATTGCTCTTCTATTTGAAGCATATGCTGAATGAAAAGTTTGGTTGTTAAGCATTTTTCAAGCTTGTTTTGGTGGATGTATGCAGCTGGAATTTGGGTTTAAATCTTTTTTAACCTTGTTTTAAGGGCTTGGCTTTAGTTCCCCTTGGCTGCCTTCTTTGCTTGAATCGCATGTTGGATGGAATTTAAATTTTGAGAACACATTTTTGGGGGCTCACCTGCTTTTATCTGTTTTTCTACTACCCCCCTATTCAAAGCACGTGTTGGGTACAAATTTTGTAGTTTTAAGGCTTGGTGTAACCTACTCTATGTTGGTTTGGCTTGGGCTCCGGCGGGGCTCGGTTTTTGGGCTTGTGGTGGCACGATTTTGGTCATTTGCTGGCTGCATTTTTTTTTACCTTATGATGGGCTCGTTTTCAGCCTTATGTTAAGCTTAATTTTAGCTTCTTGCGGCTATTCTCTTGGCTTGAACTCTGTACCATGTGAAAATTTAATGTTGTGGACCTTTCGAGGACCTATTTTTAGGCCTTGGTTTAACTTCATGCTACGGTTTACCTTTGGGAAATGCATACTGTATGAGATATTGATTTGGGGCTTGATTTTGGCTCCTTGTAGTTGGTACCCCTACCTGTGAGTCTGAGATGTGAGCTGGCCTTTTCATCTTCTTCTTGTTGCCTTAGTCGTGAGCCCCACCTTGTGATTTTCCTATGAGATAAGTTGGGCTAGTGGCTGTCCCTCTCTGTTGCCCCTGGCCATGAGCACTCGTATGGTTTTGTTTGGATGATTTCGTGCTTATAGAACATGGAAAGCTTTTGGTTGGAGTTGGAATTAGATGGCTTTATTGTTCGCAATATTTAGGGAATTTCGAAGGTGGTAGTTTTTGGATTACATTCCTATATTCAATTTTTGAAATTTGAGAGGCTCTTAGAACATCTTTTTTTGGAAAAGCAGAAAGTTAATAGGAATTGGATTCATGAACGGATTTGAAAACTCATAAAATTGCCATTTGGGAAGATTTTGGAGGCTTGACATTAAAGTTTGGATAACATAAATGTCACATTTGAGTTTGGGCTTATGTGTGTGATTATGCAGGTGATGGTAGAGCTGCGTATACAATTGTCACATTAATTCGGGCCCTTTTCGACCTGTTCGAAATAAGATTTGGAAGGGATACCCTTCATGGGTTGATCCCATTATAAAACTTTGAGAAAATGATATCCTTCTTGGATTGATTCAAGGATCTTAGGCTCTCTTTTAGACCTTTTTAATACAATTTTCAGGATTGTTTTACCCTTTAACCTTTTGATCTTTTGGGTAAATAAATTCCTCCTCTCTCTCTCTCTTGCCTTCAGTCCTTTGTTTCTCTTTGCTTTTTGGCCTACGTCATGTGCCTATGTAGGACGCATAGGTGCACACGTATAACACTCTCTCTATATGTGAGGCCATCAAGCAAGGCTGTAAGTGGAGTGTGTGAGGTTAAGGACGGTGATAAAATTGCATTATAGAGAATCGGGTCCCTAAGAATAGTATCTCCCAACTCAGAGACCCTGGAGAGAGTAGAGTAGGGAATTTTTACACATACTATTCACTCAGCCTTGGGGTTTCTACCGCCTACAATCTAAAGTTTCTAGCAGTCCTAATTCAACTAGAGTATTCAACTTGTGGATCAAATTATTTTAAATATATATATATAAAAAATATATATAAATACATTTGAAAAATACAAAAATCACCTCCACTACAAAACAACCTACTTACCTACGGCTTTTACTTGCATGCAGATCCAGACTGAGATGTATGAAAAATTTTACAAAGGTCCACGGTTGGCTACTCAAGTCAGATTAGGTCTACCTTCTGCAGAAAGTCAGTCTATTAGTCAGTACTTAAGGTTATGGTCTACAGCACAGCTCTGAATCCTCCTCACCACCAAGCTTACGGTCTTCTTCAATTTGTAGTCCATTCTGGTGTTTTCTTTGTTTTTGTTCTTTCATTTGGATTTTTTACAAGTTTACCTTTATGGATTTATTCGGATTTCCTACGAACTTTGTTTTGTTTCAGATTTATTATGGAATGTTCTTTTTCAACTTTTTTCGCCTTTTTGATTCTTTTATTTTGTTTCTTCTATACACATTACACACACACACACCTGCCCAGTGTAGTTTTCTTATTCTATCTTTTAGTGTAAATTCTTCTACCGGATGTACAATTTTCGTATTACCACTACATGATTTCATTGCACATTAACATGCTTTTCTTTTACACTCCCCCCTAGATTAGGATGCCAGCAGCAGCTCCTAGGTGGTACCCACGATAAATTAGTGACTTCATCTTTTACATTATTTCAACCTTAAACAACTTGAATACTAAATTAGATGTTGCAATGACAAGGAGCTTGGAGCAAATGCGGCGTGCAACACGACCATCTTCAACAGCAAAACATGTCTACATCAACAAAACCTTTCCTTAGAATAAAACAACAAACCATAGAATTTCGAGGTAGTCTTCTTAGCGCGAAATAAACCCTCACTTTATCTTTTAGGCCTTTCAACGACCAGACTGTGCAATTTAAGCCTTAACTCGTTCTAGGTTCCGAGGTTGTCGTCCGATACGACGTAAACCCTCATATCTTCTAGGAAACTTGTGTGACAATGTCACGCAAATATAAGCCCTAATTAAATAAAATTGGCAGGATGAAACACTTGAATAATTCTCCTCGAAACTGAAGCCAAACCATAGGATAGACTAGGAAGTCATCGAGGTTCGCCTCCGGATCTATGACCTCCCCTAATTCTTCCACATTTGGATTCCTCAAGAATGTTCTGAATTTGAGCATTTCCCATTTGACACTCTTTGGTCCGATTTTGTTGAAAAGTCCTATCCTTTTGACATCTTTGAAGATATTGTTCCCTGATTTTTTTTGAGAGTTTTCTTAAGTGACTTCGGTCATTTAAGATGTAATTAACTATATAGGCTTGCCCTTACAAGAAGCTTTTCCGAAACCAGCCTAAAAAAAACCCTATTTAATTCTTTGTATTAAATAGGGAAACTTGTTGGCAAATAAAATGGTTTCGCAGACCAAACGAATGTCATATATTTCTTAGTTTATTTGATCGAGCCTCATCCTCAAGTCTTGTGTTTATCCCTCGGGATAGATACAGGATTTGAGGTAGAGCGCTCTTTCATTTAAACTGCAAAAAATATGAGGTCAGTTTGATTTCATATTTTTCTAAAATTATACATATATATGTAAATTAAACGTCCTTCCGAAGCGAGGAACGGGATTTCAATTCTGATGACCGATAGCTTCTTACGGGCAACTCACCCCCCAACCTTTCATTGTCGACAACCATAAATGGAGTATGACATCCAATTCTCTACCCAATTGTCGGAGATAGGTATAAGGACACCTTAAATGGATTATTACATCTTATTCTCATCTTTTGAAATCAGTTTAAGGCCACTTTAAATGGAGTATGACATCTGATTCTCTACCAAATTCCTTGAGATAGGTATAAAGACTTCTTGATCGGGGTATGGCATCCTATTCTCATCTTTTGAGATCAGTTTTAAGGCCACCTTAAATGGAGCATGGCATCTGATTCTCTACCCAATTTCTTTGAGATAAGTATAAGACCACGATAAATGGGGGTATGACATCCTATTCTCAACTTTTGAGATCAATTTTAAAACCACCTTAAATGGAGTATGACATCTAATTCTCTACCCAATTTCTTCGAGATAATTGTAAGGCCACCTTAACCGAAGTATTGAGTCCTATTATCATCTTTTGAGATCGGTTTTAAGACCACATTAAATGGGGAATGGTGTCATATTCTCATCTTTTGAGATTGGTTTTAAGACCACCTTAAATGATGTATGGCATCTGATTCTTATTCCAGGAATGATACCCAAAGTTCAATTCTCATTTCGGTGTAAGTACCTAAATTCTAATTCCCATTCTCTAATGGGGGGCTCAAGGAGAGTCCTCATAGCATTACTTGGGCTTAGGGTTAACCCTCTAGTTGTGTGGTCTTGGTTGGTCTCACACATACACTTGCACATTACACTTCCATTCACTACCCCTAAACCCGAACATGCTGAACTTTGATCCCTCAACCAATTGGGAGACTCATGTTGATGGTCCAACCCACTAGCCCTAGACTAGGGTTTAGCTAAGACCAGAACATGGTGGACCGAAATTAGGGAATCTTATTGGTTCATGGCTCAAGTACAGTGGTTGGCACCCTAATTTTGCTAAAATACCCAACATAGTCTTTTGCCCCCCAAATCTATCCAAAATTACCAAATTACACTTGAAACCCCTTCCAAAAATAACCCAAAATACCCAAATTTGTTCAAAAATCATTTCAAACCATTTGAAACCACCCAAATTGCCGAAAACATTCCAAAATTTTCTAAATTTTAAAAATACCTGTCATTTGACCAAAATTACAAAAATACCTGTCATTTGACCAAAATTACAATAATACCCTTGGTGGTTTACATTGTCCCAAAACATTCAAAATTACTTCAAATGTCACCAAAATAAATTTAATCCACTCCATTGAGCTCAATTTGACCAATTTGATCTATTTTGACCAAAAGCCCCAAATTACTTTTAAAAGCCCAATTACCCTAATTTATCTCAAATGTCTGCCGATTAGATCCCAATTTTCCCCAATTTAAATTCTAAACTAAAATTCATCATGTCCATGCTTGATTTAAATGGAATCCAAGCCCAATTGACCCCCATTTTAATCTAATTTCAACCCAAATAAAAAAGCCCCAATTTGAACTATAACCAAAATATCACTCAATTAAACTCCCAAATTTACCCAATTGCCCATATTTTCCATCATAAACTCTTTCTAACATTTCCCCATATCAAATTGAACCCTTAATTGGCCTTGTTAAAGCCTCAATTTCACTTAGAGATCAACTTGGACAAAAACTTCCAATTTTTACCCAAATTGGTCACGTCCCCAAATGCCACCAAATTAAAATCTATAACCCCAAAATTTTCACCCAAATAATATCTAAAATTCTTCATGACAATCACCTAAATTAAACCGTACCATCATTTTGTCCTTGGCCAAGCTCTAGCCCAAATTAAACCAAAGTTTAACCCAACATCCCCAAAATAGACCATTTGTCCTAATTTCACTAAATTGAACCTTCAAATTAATCCAAATTTAGTTCAAATCTGTTCTAAACTCCTTGGGAAAATCATCTACAATATTTTGATCAATTAATTGAGTCCAATGTCATGACTAGCCCAAAATAAACCCAACTTCAAGTTAAATTGCCCAAAATTGAACTTATACCTAAAGTTGACCAAACCAAACCAAGTTGATCAAACCAAAGCCACTACAACCACTATTTGGACTCTGGTGACTATGTTAGACCCATCTAGCCCACTATTTACGAGCTATGGACTAATGCTTCCTTGATTTAAGGGAATTATCCCCATTTTTGGCTTAAAATTTAATATCTTGGCCATCATCACTTGTCATTAGGAGTTAAACATCATTAGCCACCCCCTGACCTCACTGAGCCAAGAAATGGTTTAACCCTAGCCAACCACCACCTCAGCCACTGGAAATAGCCAGCCCAAGAGAGCACAAGTGGTGAAAACCCAAAATTAAACTTCTCTAAATTAGTTAAGTCCTATTATTAGTTAGAGCTTTTCTTTCCTCCAACTCAACAAGCTTTTGCACCCATTGTCAAGCCTTGACCTCCACTAGGCAGCCATAGCTATAAATTGTCTTGTTCACAGCCATAGATATATGTGCCTATAACCTTGGGGAAAAATCTACCAAAATCTCACCAGAGCTTCTTCAAACCATCATAAGTGCAATCCCTCTGCTCTCAGCCATCCATAGCCACCACTCAGGGCAAATTTCATCACTGACATTTGCCTTAAAATAAGGACATATTTCTCCACTCCACCACTGTACATCAAACTTCAATTAAACTTGCACACACCATCTCCAGGGTGAGAGGGGAGGAGGTAAAGACACCCCTGATGTCTCGCTCTGCTCCAGCTTGTACGTGCATCGCATGTGCCCAAGTTTGAGTTTTGTCAATGAGAAAGTTTATCTTTTTTTTCCGTTGAAACGAAGCATTTCAATGGCGTAAGTGAAAGCGAGAGTGGAGTTGCTTCAAAAAATGCAAAGGTTGAAATGCTCATGAAGGCCATGCCACAAACAATTGTACCTCCTCCTCCGAATCCATCAAGCTTTCATCATGTGCCATCTCCCGTTGCTGATGCTGATCCGGGCCAAAACCAAGCCGACTCGGATGCAGATGTGCGTAGTTACACCCGATTTCAGGTCTCATTCTTTATATCAGGGGGGAATCTTTGGGTCTGCCCACAGCCTACTGTTCAGGACACCTAGGATAAAATAGGAAGGCCACGGCAACGGGCGAGAGCCTTCGAGAGATTTGGGAAGAGCTGTCGCGCATATCCAACGCTCACCTGCCCTGGTTACCAAAGGAAAGAGTCAAACTGTTGGTAGAAAGATTGAAAGATGAAGAGTTCTGTTCGGAGCAGATCAAATGAATCTTTCTTTATGTTGATCGTGACAGGCCTTTTTAATCTTTTGTTCTTGTGAGCTAACACCTTGCTTAATGGGATTTACTCTCAGACATTACCTCCTAAATACTCACCTAGCCCGCGAGGACATTGAAGTCTTTTTAGGATAGTTCACAAGTCAGTGAGATACTCAAAGAGAGAGTAATACAAAGAAGTTTTACTTCTTAATCTTCAATACTACACCTAAATTAGCATTCACTGAAGAGTTCTAAAGGGGTCTTTAGAGAAAGAGAAGAAACATATTATGCTAAAGCATATAAACGAATGAGCAAAGACTGTCAGTCCAAAAGAACTCAAAGTATTACGCACCTTCATCCTACGACTAAGCACTCAAGTTGAAATGAACCTTAAGCAACTTAGACGAGGCGCTAGAGTTGTGACAACCCCTAACAGCCCGTCTAATCGTCCTTTCTGAGACAGGCGAGATGGGAGGGTGCGACCGTATGCTCTTAGGTAGGAACTAAGTAAAGAGAACTTGAAATGAGCTCAAATTAGAGACAATTCATTTTGATGTCAACTCAAACCACTCAAGTGGTTAACAGTACTTTCAATCCACCATATTCACTCGGTAACTGATCGGGTCACTTAAGAATAGCATATTGGAAACCTCCTTCTGGTTCACACACATTACAACCAACTTTCAATCCTAACTAATAGAATGAAATGAAGTCAGATAGATTGTTATGAACGGTACCTCAGGAGGTCTAACACCCCCTGCTGAAGAAGCAGTTATTAACCAGTTACCCAGCAGGAGTGTAAGTAACAGTCTAAAGTAGAGGCGCGGAGCAGCTCGACTGAAAGATAGAAAAAATGACTCCTTTACTCTATAGGGATTAAGATTGAGAAAAGAACCTAAATAGGTGATCAGTCGACTAGGACTCACTAAATACACAATCCCTTCTGAACTGCGCCTCCTAATCTGATTCCAACCAAACTCACCGGAAAGTCGGATCAGCAAGGCAATGTCTGAAATACAACTGACCATATTGAGTACCTTATAAGGTACTCCGCCATTCTGTGTATATGTCGTTCAGTGAGCGATTTGACACAACACACCCGGACTTAGGGCTAGGGAGCTGCTTGAGCACCTGGGAAGGAAGGCACCTAAGCATGACTCAGGTAGTCATTCAAGAAAACCACAATCCACCATTGTTAGTGGGCTAAGGTCCCCCATAAAAAACCCATCACAGAGAGCCTCTAACCTAGCTCTAGACCAACACATGTAAGTGGGTTTGATCAAAATCATACCTAGACAATTCACCACAGCACAGGAGCTCATCTGAAGGTTCTTTGGACTCATTCAAAGCTTCTCCAACCATCTCATTGAGGCTTCCCCTCTCATATAAAGGTATTGAGCTCTTAAACTAAAATCAGTTTAATTTGATTCCCATTGTGCATAGACTATATTTCATACCATTAAAACAGTATGGATGTGTTCGTCTTGAGTAGATGAAGGTGTAGGAATAAACCCCATGTGATTTGATTGATTATTAAAAGAGATCTTAAGGTTTAAGTTGAATGACTTTAGAGTTAAGGAGATTGGGGACGATGAACGAATGTCGTCCGTTTTCATGTTTACTCAATGGAAGATCATGATGGAGCCCGACGAGGAGATGGTACGCGAACCACGGGATGCATGGCGTTGAGTTGGCTGGTGGAGTCCAATAGTGGAGCACCCTCTGTAAAGCTCGAAGCTGCCGAGATTGAGGTGGCGTTGACTGGGTCAAGTAAAAAATGAGGGATTTTTGGATTTAATTAAATACCAGACTTCAAAAATTCATAATTTTGTATAGAAAAATCATAAAAAAATAAAATAAAAATACCCTCTTACTTAGCGATAGAGAAGAATAATGTGGACCAAAAATAAAAATTATTTGTTTACTCTCTGATTTTTAATTAATTAAATTCTTTTTTTAGTATTTTAATTTATTTTGATTAAATATTGCTCACCATGGCTTGAGATTTTTAGAGTTTGTTCCTCATTATAGAGGAGATGTTCTCTATTTTTTTCAAGGTCAGAGGGCATCTCTATCCATGTAACCCTAACTTTCAAGCTTAGATGACTATTTTGGCTTAATATAATTATAAAAATTGAAATATCTCTTTGAAAATTCAGAGATAAATTTTAGTAGATTTCCTGTGGTCAGAGAACCTTAGGAAAAATAACATGGTAGTTTAATTAATTTTGTTAATTTCTATAGTTAATTAAATGTATATATCATGTATTAATTTACTTAAAATAAAATTTAAACAAAAATTAATAAAATCAATTCCACATTATGTAGAAGAATCATGTCGACTTGCTGCAAAAATTTGAAAATTTTTTGATTAAGTTTGAGTACTAAAGTTGATTTTATGAGAAAAATTATATTTTTGTACGAAAATATTCATATTAAATTAAATACAC
>JXCR01021041.1:96663-117101 GCA_002079205.1 Phalaenopsis hybrid cultivar
GACCGACACCCTAAGATTTTCAAAAATACCAAAATTGTCAATTCTCACCCAAAACTCAAATCAAACCACCCCAAATCATTAAAACTGATAAAAATACTCCATTTTTCTCCAAATTTCCAAAATGTCCCAATTTGCCCAAAATTACCAATATGCCCTTCTTGCTCGAAAGCTTCTTAAAATCTTCTAATTCACTCCAAACATTCTCAAGCTCAGTTATAATCNAAAATCATTCAAACTGATAAAATTACTCCATTTTTCCTCCAAATTCCCAAAATGTCCCAATTTGCCCAAAATCACCAAAATGCCCTTCTTGCTCGAAAGCTTCTTAAAATCTTCTAATTCACTCCAAACATTCTCAAGCTCAGTTATAATCACCCAATGTTCCTAGTTGCATCCAAATTTACCAAAATTGATCAAATTTCATAAATTGCCCCTAAAGGCCCAAATTCCCAAAATCACCCCCAATTTCGACCAAATTCATTTCAAATTTCTTCAATTTCAAATCCACACTAAATTTTATTTTATCTAAAATCATTTAAAATCAAATTCAAACCAAATAAAATCATTTAAAATCAAATTCAAACCAAATAAAATCATTCAAATTGACCAAAATACTCCATTTTTTTCCAAATTCCCAAAATGTCCAAATTTGCCCAAAATTACCAAAATGCCCTACCTGCTCGAAAACTTCTTAAAATCTTCTAATTCACTCCAAACATTCTCAAGCTCAGTTATAATCACCCAATGTTCCTAGTTGCATCCAAATTTACCAAAATTGATCAAATTTCATAAATTGCCCCTAAAGGCCCAAATTCCCAAAATCACCCCCAATTTCGACCAAATTCATTTCAAATTTCTTCAATTTCAAATCCACACTAAATTTTATTTTATCTAAAATCATTTAAAATCTAATTCAAACCAAATAAAATCATTCAAATTGACCAAAATACTCCATTTTTTTCTAAATTCCCAAAATTTCCAAATTTGCCCAAAATTACCAAAATGCCCTACTTGCTCGAAAACTTCTTAAAATCTTCTAATTCACTCCAAACATTCTCAAGCTCAGTTATAATCACCCAATGTTCCTAGTTGCATCCAAATTTACCAAAATTGATCAAATTTCATAAATTGCCCCTAAAGGCCCAAATTCTCAAAATCACCCCCAATTTCGACCAAATTCATTTCAAATTTCTTCAATTTCAAATTTGAAAACCATTTAAAATTAAATTCAAACCAAATTTAATTAACTCAAGATCAATTTCAAAAATCAAATTCTTCATGCATGCTTTAAGAGCCCATACCCATACCCATATATATTCCTAAAAGCCCATAAATTGAACCTAATTTTAAACCTAATTGAAGCCAACATGAAAAATTTTCATCTCATCATCAATTTAGTTAAAATCACGTGTCATGTTCATGCACATGAGTCCATTCTTCAAATCGTCCATGAACCTCATCTGGGTCATGCATACCAATTATAGAGAAAGGATTCTTTCTCCTCCCACCAAGCCCCTTACCTATCCAAACAAATTCTCCTTCCCCATGCCAAATCAATCACCCAAAGCCCTAGGTGTTTGACCCAACCACTCCAGCCACCTTGGGAAGGACCGTAACCCATTTCCATAGTAAACCAATCTAAATCACCATTTTGGAGAAAATTAAAGTTACCTATGCTTGGACTAAATTGGCTCCACCAACTCCCCATACCTGGCCTCCTTGAACTTGGAGGTGACTTTCCTTGGCTAACCAGCCACCTCAGCTGCCAATAAATGATAAAATTGAGAGGCCCCAATTTAAATGCAGCTGACCTAGCTCACTGTCATTCGCCTTGGGGCTCTTCTTCCCTCCACCTAAGCAGCCCCTTGGCATCCATGGCTTGCCATGTTGGCAGCCATGGCTCCCTCTATATATTAACTAACTCCTCCCTACGAAAGTGGANTTTAAATGCAACTGACCTAGCTCACTGTCATTCGCCTTGGGGCTCTTCTTCCCTCCACCTAAGCAGCCCCTTAGCATCCATGGCTTGCCATGTTGGCAGCCATGGCTCCCTCTATATATTAACCAACTCCTCCCTACGAAAGTGGAAACACACACTTTCCTTGGTGAAGCCATGCCAAAATCACTACAGACCTCCCCTTAGCCTTCCTATGCACACTCCAACCATTTTCAGGCTATCTTCCCAACTGCTCAGCCTTTATTTTGAGCTCAAAATCCAGAGCATTTCATGGCCATACCACAAAACTCAACCAAAATTCTAATTAATCCCTTCAAAAGCTTCCCTATGACACACAAGGAAGTTCCCCATTAAAATTGGTCCTTCTTGAGCCCTATAACCTAGTCTTAAACCAAACCGGAAGCACCCCTTGATCGAGATCCTACAGGAAATCACCTCAGCTCAAATTTACGCTTTAAGGAGGTTCAACAGTTCACAATGATTGTCAAGAACAAATCCAATAGAGGCTACACCTCAGGGACAAATGTATGGAACAAAATCCCCAAATTCAGGCCCTAGTTGGAATTTCATACAGATGTAACCGTAAATATGTAGTCATCTCAATTAGATGAATTTATAAGAGCATACCACAATTAATTTGGTTAATTATCAAGTGAGTTCTAGAGGATTTAGTGTGGATGGCTCTCCATTTAAGTCTGATGGGGACAGTGAACATATGTCATATGTTTTTGCATGTCAGCACTATTTTTGTGTTTGGAGTTGCTAGTTAGAAGCTGTCAGCCATCGAAATTGAAATCTCATCGACCTCTTCGAAAAGGCGTTTAGTTTACATATATATATATATATATATATATATATATAAACTAAGAAACATATTAAATTTATTTGTTCTGCGAAACCATTTTATTTGCCGACAAGTTTCCCTATTTAATATGAAAAAATAAATAGGGTTTATATTAAGCTGGGTTTAGAAAAGCTTCTTATAAGGGCAAGCCCCTATAGTTAATTACATCTTAGATAACCGAAGTCACCTAAGAAAACTCTCAATAAAAATCAAGGAATATTATCTTCAAGAAGTTAAAAAGGATAGGACTTTTCAATGAGAACGGATAAAGAGTTGTGAAATGAGAATGGCTTAAATTTGGAGAATTTGGTTGTAGAGTCCAAAGGAGGAAGAACCAGGGGATTTCAAAGATCCGGAGGAGAACCTCGATGACTTCCCAAGCTACCGTATAGTTTGACTTCAGTTTATAGTAGAAATATTTAAATGTTTCATCCTGCAAATTTTATTAGTTTAGAGCTTACATTTGTGTGGAAGAATCACACAAATAGCCTGAAAGATGTGAGGATTTAGGTCGTGATGAACGACAACCTCAGATTCTTAATAAGAGTTAGGGCTTAGATTGTACAACAGAGATGTACAAATGCCTAAAGATGAGTTGAGGATTTATGTTGCATTAAGCAGACAACCTCGAAATCCTATAGTTTGTTGTTTAATTCTAAGGGAAGAATGTTTTAGCTAATGAAGACATGTTTTGCTATTGAAGATGACCATGTTGCCCGCCATGCTAGCTCCAAACTACTTACCGTGATGAGTTTATGTTTTCTAGTGTGTCAGGTTATGATGTCAAATCAAATGTCTCTATGGTTATGGTTCTTTAAATGTTTTGAGGCATATTAAATTTGATTAGAGCAACACAGGTTAGAATCCTACGATTCCCACATTTTGGTACCATAATTTTCTATCAAAATCACTTAGTCCAAATGAATTTACTAAACTCAACTTAATGAGTTTCATACTTTCATTTGGACTGTAGGAAGTCTCGTTAGCAACCGTAGGTTACCTCCTCCAAGGGATTCTCAATCATCCGATAGAAACGTCTTAATTTATTTGTAATTGTGGTTTTTTTATGTTTGTGATTAAATTTTGAGTTGTCTTATATTTTGAATGTTGTGGCGGTGATTTTTATCTTGTTGATTTAGTTTTGGTTTTGGTTTTGGTTTTGGGTTTTGTGGTTGATTTATTTTGGTTGATTTATTTTTTTTTCAAAAGAGTATTTTATTTGAATTTTATTTTTATCAAGTTTTTATTGTTTTGTTCTTTGTTCGTTATAGTCCCGAACCAACATATGGTTCTGTGGCTTTTATCCATCGCACAAAAAGGGCAATTGAACATACAAACAAAATTCTGAAAGAGATTTCATTAATCTGCTCTAATAGGTGTTATAGATTGAGTGCAGGCTAAAGCCTAAAAAATTACAATTATGTTGACTGCATCAAAGTACATCTGAAAATATCCCATGTTGAGTACATATCATAAGCTGAGCATGTCCAACATATATTATAACTGTTGTGATGAAATGTACTAAAGAGGAATCCTCTTAGTGTCTATCTCTTGTGGGGCAAGCTCCTGATTGAGATGACCTACTAAGCCATGTTTCAGGACAAGGGTTCCCTATTTGCATGTTCCTAAAGGTGTGACCCTCTCATAGCTCGTATGACAGTTGTTCTTCTAGCTTTGGGTCCATTCTAAAATCCATATGGAATTTTGCTCAGAATCCCAGGAGGATTTTCTACCCCCCATGATAAAATTGATGATTAAGAGAATGGTCTGATGGAGCAAACTGCCAGCTTACTGTATTCCCAACAGCAGTATCATCAACATTTATGATAATGGTGACTGCATACCCCCGCACATTAACCATCATGACTTTGTGAGACCTTTCTGCATGGTCTCTTTCATGAGCAAGAAGAACATTCTATTTGGAAAAGAGATAGATGTCATTGGCTCTGATGAATTCAAAGGATCCTTGGAGATTTCGGTACCCGTAGGTTCAGTGTTGGTTCTTAAAAGAAACGGAGCAAACATAGCTAATTATTGCATTCCAATGGTTTGACACTGTAGGGTGTCTGTAACCTTCCGATGGATGGATGAAAGAAAAATTCCATATGGATTCAGAATGGACCCGGAGCTGGAAGAACTACTGTCATACGAGCTATGAGAGGGTCGCGCCTTTAGGCACATGCAAAATGGGAACCCTTGTCCTGGAACATGGCTTAGTAGGTCAGCTCGATCAAGAGCCTGCCCCACAAGAGATAGGCACTAAGAGGATTCCTCTTTACTACATTTCATCACAACAACTATGATATATGTTGGACATGCTCATCTTATGATATGTACTCAGCATGGGATATTTTCAGATGTACTTTGATGCAGTCAACATAATAGTGTCTATCTCGGTGTTGCATGTCGGGCAACCCATACAAAGAACATCTGAAATTGGTTGTATCACTGGCTCTGTAACAAATCCGGACTCATCTTCTATAGCAGGAAAGTTGGAAGAGGTCTCTCTCTTGCCTGTATCATAGATATTCCCCTCAAGAATAGGGGTGAGCAAGTTTTCCGCCTCCTTCTGGCATCTTTTCTCTTCATGTAAGAAAGCCTTATGCTTTCGGCGGTTAGCGTTCTTATGCCGAGTTCTCCGTAGCGATGCATCTGGCACTCTTTCATCTTTGGCAGCAACTACGCCTCCAGTTGCCGTAGCTATCATCGACGGTAGACGACTAGTCCCTCCCTCGGGTCTTGTTGTACTATCAGATTTTTTACCTTCAGTGAGGAACTGTCTCTGGTGCTTAACCTTAGCAGTGATGGTAGCCCTTCTTTTCCTTAATGGCTAACCACATCCATTAGCGGACCATAATAGTCCATGTCAACTTGACTAAAGTCCATATCAAATTCTATGGTGCTGCCCTGCGACACCCTTTCCTTGTTGAGTGTGACGTTTTAGCCATCTTTAAAAGCAAAGAGTAGCTTCTGGCCTAACATTTTTCTCTTCAGACAACAGAAAAAACATCAGTGAGCTGAAATTTAGTAGGATTAAGAACAAAACAAAGTGTTTGTTAAAGAAAATTTTAGTTTATGTTGGTGAGACAATCCTTTATTTATGTATGTATCTTATTTAATTTAGTAGAATATCAAATTTATGGATAGAAAAGAGAAAATTGAAGGGTATAATTTCAAAAATTTTCATTAAATTAAGGTTAATTTTATTAAAAAAAAATTTGGACCCGGTCACAAACGTTTGGTTAAATAGATAACCTCAGAACAATCAAAATTTTAAAATTTCAAATCAAGTGATGTTAACCAATGTCTGGTTGCATAGTATGTCTTTAGGTATTGTCTGTTGATTGGCAGCATGGGTCTCTGACCGCGGAAAACTACTAGCTGGTAAGCTCCAGCTGTGTAAACCTTTTTTACGACAAATGGTCCCTCTCAAGTTGGCTCAAATTTTCCACCTATCTTGCGGCATGCAAGAATGGGTCTTTTGAGCACGAAGACAAGGTCACCAACTATGAATGTCCTTGGGCGAACCAATTTATCATGAGCTTGTACCATCATCGCTTGATAAAGCTCTAAATTTTGTTACGCTTTTAGTCATTTCCCTTCAAGACTCTCTAATTCCTCGAGTCTGAGCTTTGCACTCTCTTGTGTTGTCAGTTAATTGACTACAGCGACTCTGAGAGACGGTGTTTAGACTTCTAACGTTAGTATAACCTGGGACCCGTACATGAGCTTGTACGGTTTACACTGAGTGGGAGTCATGAACCTCATTCGATAGGCCCACAAAGCTTCTAATAATTTTTTGTTCCAATCTCTTTTGTTTTCAACTAGCGTCTTCCTCAAAATCTATTGAAGGCTTCGGCTAAGCCATTTTCCCTAAGACAAAAAATTGTAGAATATCTCCAGTATATCCCATGTGGTTTGAAAAAATTGTTGATTTTGGTGTTTTTGAAGGTTGTTCCATTATCAGAGATTATTCTGTGTGGTACTCTGAAACGGTATATGATTTGACTTTTGAAGAATTGAAGGACGTGCTGTGTCGTAACCTCTCGTAACAACACTGCCTCTGCCCATTTGGAAAAGTAATCCGTAGAGACAAGTATAAATATGTTTCTTTTGAAAGATGGAGGGTTTATCAGACATATTATATCGATGCCTCAACACTCAAATGGCCACGAGGCGACTATTGGGTGTAGCACATTTAGAGGTTGGAACAAGACCACCCCATACACTTGGCACTGGTGACATCATCTGACTATATCAATGTAGTCGGACCTCATTGCCGACCGATAATATCTAAGTCTCTTGATCTTCATTTTCATCTTTGGCCCTGACTGGTGAGTGACCAAAAAAAGATATGTTGAGATTTTCATACCTATTTTATACTAATATTGATGATATTGCACTTTAAAGAAGGCTGATGTTTTGTTGCAGATATGTTCAATTATGGTCATTGGAGCAAAAAGATGCAAAAAACAGCGAATCTGGAGGAAAAAAGGACCAAAGTATGAAGATTTGAACTAGGGCGCCGACGGCGAGCCCAACAGCGCCGACGACGGTTTTTTCCTGAGAGGTCAGAATCAACTATTCTAGAAGGCCTCCAACGGTGAGAACGGTGGTTCTCTCGACAGATGCATTGAATGTGGACGATTTTTGAAGGGATGCTTCGGCAACTCTTGGAAAAACTCTTCTACAACTTTAAGAGAAACATTTGGGCCAAAAAGAGAAGAGTCTCGTGGTGGTGTCTGCTGAGTTTTTGTTGTTTATAGAGTATAGAGAGTTTAATTTAGGGTTAGTATTGTGAGGAATTCTTCGAGAGATTGTAAGAGTGGATGGAAAGTGAGATATCTCTTCCTCCTTGCCTCTTCGAAGAAGAATTCTGTGTGCTGTAAAGAAAGGAAGAGATTCAAAGGAACTTAGAGGAGTTTGCTTGTGGAGGAACTAGAGAAAAGTCATCTTTACTTATTGAATTTTGTATGACTTTGCTTTTAAATATAAGTTCTAAGTTTTGTTGTATCTTCTCTATGAGTTCTGAGTAGTTTTCTTTGTCTTTCTCCTTGTCTTGACATTTTGTGAAATGATGATNTTGTGTGTTGTAAAGAAAGGAAGAGATTCAGAGGAACTTAGAGGAGTTTGCTTGTGGAGAAATTAGAGAAAAGTTGTATTTACTTATTGAATTTTGTATGACTTTGCTTTTATATATAAGTTCTAAGTTTTGTCGTATATGAGTTCTGAGTAGTTTTCTTTGTCTTTCTCCTTGTCTTGACATTTTGTGAAATGATGATTTGAATTGGTTGAGCCATGAGAATGTTAAAGAAGTTGTGATTATCTTTTCAATTCGATCTTAATTTACTTTCAATCTGGTCAACTGATTTGTTAAAATATATTGAGTTTTACAAATAAAGTGAAGATTACATCCAAGATTTAGGGACGTCAAAGTTCTTGAAAGTTGGGTGCAAATAAATAGGAAAATAAAATTATCGGGTGTAGAATTGGAGATTTTAGAGTGACAGACTAAAATCCTCAATTTGGTCCTATCATTTGGGTGTTGATGTGTAGATGTTAGGCCTCAGGCGAGGGGAATGTGGGAGCCCCAAAGTGAGAGCCGGTATCCTCTCAGCCTAGCCGCAGATTCAGTAACCAAGCATAGGATTAGTCAATGTTCATTATGCCTGGACCAAAAGGTAAAGAATAGGTATGCTCCTATTTGACACAATATAATTTGAACTAATTCACTTTATCCATTTAATTTCTTAACAAGGAGAAGGATGCTTTCTTATATATTGAATATCACATTAGAAACTTTATTAGAAGAATTAGTTAATTAAGAGTTTGTTAGAATTACATATTTTTTTCAATTTCCTATTAGTGACAAATAAGCAGTTTGAACTGTATTATTGTGATTAAGTATTGATTTTTGAAATCCTAGGTCGTAGCCTCTTGTATTACTCCCTGTGGGATCGATATCTAGGACTCCATAGAGCCCTGTATTAATTGAGAGATACATGTACTTGCATTGATAAGTACGAATTTGTAATTATTGAATATTTTATACACATTTTTATCAAATCTATAACTGTTGTCAAGTTTTTGGCGTCTTTGTCAGGGACTTAATTCTTCTACCAACAGTATCAAATTTTTGTATTTTTAAGCATATATAAAGTCGCTGTCAGTGACTTACACACAATCCGACATTTGTGCATCGGCTCTGCTCAAATATTGTAGCCACATTTGATCGAATTATCTTTTGTAGAGGACGTCACCCATTAGAGTGTAAAGCATAGCCCCTTTTGTAATCTGATGTGCCTCAGACTTGTCCTCTGGCAGTTTTCCAGTTTTCAAATATTCCATCAATGGTTTGCGCCAATCTTCGTTAATATCAGCAACCACAATCATTGTTTCTTCTTCTTTCTCGAGCTTGTGTAGATTGTAGAGGTTGATTCGAGACAAAACCTATCTTTCTTGTATTGTAATGTCAATGGAATCCTCCGAGGGACATGCCAACTACTTAGCATGTTTTGCTAGAGCGTCAGCATGGGCATTATCTCCCCTAAGAATTCGGTATAAAGTTAGATTAGGAATTTGCTCCAGTAGCTTCATTGCATACCGATGGTATTCTGCTACCCTTAGTTTTAAAATCTTGTATTATCCGGTAACTTGCTGAATGATGAGTTGAGAGTCACCGTAGATGGCAATATATGTTATGTCTATCAAGATTTCCAACTCCAATCCAGTAAATAAGGCTTCATACTCTGCTTCATTGTTGGTACAAGACTCTATCAGGTGGTACGAGAACCTTAACATACCCTTTTCTTGCTTTATAAAGATCAGGGCGTGATAAATATCAGACCAATCCCTGCTTTGCCTAGTTTAACTGTGGTTGCTTCTTTGTCTCTTCTGGCTGACAAATTCCATTTGTAATATTTGTTCATCTGGTAATTCATCATTAAGTGGGGACCCAGTTGGCAATGGGTGTGCAACGAGAAAGTCTGCTAAAATCTGTCCCTTGATAGCACAGAGGGGAACAAAAGTTATATCAAATTGTAATAAAATCATTGACCATCTTGCTAGATGTCCGGAGAGTGTTGGTCAGGTCATCAAATATTACAACGGATTAACTTTCAAGATTAAGGTAATCTTATGAGAAAGCATATAATGTCTAAGCTTTTTGGCGGCAAAAATCAAAGCTAAACAATGCTTCTTAATAGGTGGATACCTTATCTCCATCGGTATTAGACGGTGACACAAATAGAACAATGCATTTTCCTTACCCTCATTATTAACTTGGACTAAGAGGGCTCGAAGACTTAGGCTGCAGGATAAAGTATCAATGGTTTTCCTGGGATAGGGGCTCCCAATATAAGAGGTGTCATTAAATATTGTTTAACATTCTTAAATTCCAACTGATATTTCTCTTTCCAAATGAATTTGGCATCCTTTTTAATTAATGTCGAGAAGGGCTGACACCTAATTGAGAGATTAGAAATAAAGCGCCTCATATACACCAACTTCCCTCGGAAGGAATGTAGTTGTTTCAAAGTTTTGGGAAGAGGCATTTCCAAGATAGCTTTAATCTTATCTGGGTCGATCTCGATTCTCTGATGATAGAAAATGAATCCTAGAAATTTCCTAAAGGTAACACCAAAGGTGCACTTCAAGGGATTCATCTTAATGTCNCCGTCGTAGCCTCCTATGCAATTAATTGAACACCTCAATTTTTTTTTAAAAAAAGAAGATATTTCATAATATGTAAAGAGTATTCACTCTTTCTTCCTTAACAAAGTTTAATTTTCATTTCTNTCGTCGTAGCCTCCTATGCAATTAATTGAACACCTCAATTTTTTTTTTTAAAAGAAGATATTTCATAATATGTAAAGAGTATTCACTCTTTCTTCCTTAACAAAGTTTAATTTTCATTTCCAAAATGGAAATTCATTTTGAAATCTAATTTTTGAGTTTCAAAATTGGAAATTAACTTCGAGAACTAATTTTCATTCTCACTTTGAAATTTAGATTTTGAAGTGAATTCCTAGTTTGGAACTGATAAATTAGATTTCGACGTGATTTTTCATTTTGGTGATAGAAATTAGACTTCTCATTGGTGGATACAATGAAAACTCTTACATCATATGAAAAATTTCTTTCTAAGAANGACTTCTCATTGGTGGATACAATGAAAACTCTTACATCATATGAAAAATTTCTTTCTAAGAACATATTTTTAGGTGTGCATTTAATCGCCTATGAGGTTTGCGGAGACAAGAATGCTTACATTAATGATTGACTTTCCACTTGGAAAATAAAATGCAAAAGAAATAAACTCATGTAAGGTTTGGTGTGGCTATGGCAAAAGAAAATATTAGATCTAAAATTTCAAAAAGACAAGATGAATTATCAATCTTCGACAGCCCTAACAACCTTGGTAGGCTTTTAATGTTCTAGCTTCGATTTTAATTTTGGGGTTTGCGGAGACGAGAATGCATAGAGTTATGATTGCATTTTCACTTAGAAAATAAAACTTGAAAGAAATAAACTTATACAATGTTTGGTGTAACTATGATAACAAATGAAATTAGATAAAAAAACTTGAAAAAATTTTAGATTGATTATCGACCTTCGGTAGCCCTAAGAANACGGAGACGAGAATGCATAGAGTTATGATTGCATTTTCACTTAGAAAATAAAACTTAAAAGAAATAAACTTATACAATGTTTGGTGTAGCTATGGTAACAAATGAAATTAGATAAAAAAACTTGAAAAAATTTTAGATTGATTATCGACCTTCGGTAGCCCTAAGAATAGTAAGTTGTTAACGTTTTGCTTTCTAGCCGAATTTGAGTTTGATAGAAAAAAATTTGATCCAAAATTTTGGCTCATAGCTAAAATTCAAATCAATCAATTTTCTAGTGATTAACATTGTTCAAGTTATCTAAAATGTTCAATCATTCTAACGATTTCATCACCATTTTTTATAGACATGCGATTAAATCAGCTCCTATTATTAAATCACATGTACTCATTTTTGTAAGTAAATATGGATATTCGTACAACAAGATCATGAATATAAAATAGAATTTAACCAGTTAGAAAAAGGGATCACCGACGAGTTCTTGAACGGTGTAGAGATTTTCGTGGCTGCAGCTTCACAAATTCCATCTTACCTATATGAGGATAATTTTCAATGTCCATGCTAAGGACACACTAATCAAATGCACTTAATTTTTGAAAAAATAAGATATGATTTATATCATTAGAGGTTTTAATCTGATTACTAGATTTAGACTTCGCATGAGGAGGTTTACCTTACAACATTCAACTCAGTTCCTTCGACAAATTATGATCCTCCACTTGGATTTCACTCATGTAGATTTGAAGAGAAGTTCTTTAATGGGACAACGCTACATTACCTTAATCAAGTGCAGGAAGAGACACCAAATCAGTAGGCTCAAACTTTTTACAATTTACTGAATGCTGCTCAAAGGTCACTATGGGAGGGATGCACTTCTCATTCTAAGTTTTCTGTAGCTCTTAGAATTCTATAATTTAAAATAAAACTTAATATACCCCAAAATTGCAACAATAAGTTTGCAACGTTACTGAAATAAACTAATCCAAAAGAAAATTTAATTCCAGAAGATTAATTGTTGCGTGAATATATGCATGTTATTTCATAAGTCTTGCGCATCAGAAACTCAGTGCAGATTTTGTACTTTTCTAAGATTTAAACCTCAGAATAAAAAAAAAAAAAAGTTTGTTTTGGTTCTTTTTCTTTATTTTATTTTTTAAGAAATCACCAGCTTGACTATCATCATATAATTCTCTTATTCGAGTAACACTCTTTTTCGGATCATATAGATGATCTAGAAAAGAGAAGAATTAGAAAGATAAGGATATATGATAAAGGAGATTAACAAGAGAAAGAAAATGGAGAACTTATGCATATTTTAACATTGAATGTTTATTTAAAAAATATAAAAAGTTATTTTTAAAATGCTCAAAATAATATTTAAATATTTTAAACATTTTTAAAAATAACTATCACCACCTCTAGCCACATATCATCACTTGTCCCCAATAGAATAGAATAAAAAATAAAAAAGATCTTTAATTAATCCAATGTAAATAATGAAAACCAATTAATCCCAAAAAATGGGGGTAAACACCCTATCAAAAAGAGCCACAGTTTTTCATTACTTCTAATTAATATGCATGTTTTTTCCACATAAAATTGGCACCATCAACTCCCTGGTGGAAATGGAACACAGCATGGAAAGAGATTCCCAGATGCTTCAGACACTGGAAGGCTTTATTGTGAGAGATGATGAGTTTCCCCGCAGCCCGGCCGTCACGTCACTTCCATTGTTTCTCTCCCAATTATGACTTTGAGAAGACATACAATTTATTTAATTGTCCTCAAAGCCACACACCCTCTTAAATAAATAAGATATACAGTTTTCTTTAATATTAATAATTTATGAAATACTTTATTGTTTTATTNACCGTCACGTCACTTCCATTGTTTCTCTCCCAATTATTGTTTCCAGGTTTCCAATAACCCAGAATACCACCAGGCTATAATTATGACTTTGAGATAAGACATACAATTTACTTAATTGTCCTCAAAGCTACAGACCCTCTTAAATAAATAAGATATACAGTTTTCTTTAATATTAATAATTTATGAAATACTTTATTGTTTTATTTTTTAAAAAGTCACATGCGTATTTACATTTACATCACCTCATTTTTGTTACTTAAATCTATAAAATAAAAAAATATGCATGAAAAAATATATTTCATTTTAGAAAAAATCTAAAAATAATGATATACTTGCATTTATAAAATAAAACATATGCATGGGAAAATATATTAAAGATGTACATGCTCAGCATGTTAATATGAAAGCTTTCAAGTGTTGAATATATAAATATATAAAAATTTTGTTGTACGTAAGAAAATAACTGCCTTTTCTTTTTTTAGGAAATTTGATTTCAGAATTGTGAAAATTTTTAAAACAAATATTAACTAAATTGAATGATTCCTACAATGCACAGACGTTCAATGAGTTTCAATAATTACATCAAATATAGGCCAGTATTAAGTCTATAGAGCCAAATCCAATCACATCCTTAATATATTTACTGCTGCAAAATGCTTTGGTATGAAAACTTCTGTCTCAAGAGAAAATGTCCAAATGATGTGGTGCAAAATTATCCTTCTAAGTAGCAGCTTTGTTTGCGATTTTAATTTTTTAAAATGATAGATGCCAATGAATTTATAATTAAGAGGAATCTCAATATATTGGCAGCAACATCTAAAATATTTTCCCACTAAATTAGTTGGCATCTACAAAGGTTTGTTTGTTAAGCCATCCAGCAACTTTTTAGAATAAATTTTGAACCAAATAGCATTAATGAACATAATATACATTGTTACTAGATAATTAAAATGCTTCCCAAAGAGGCTTTCTATTTCCATTGCCATCAAAAAATTATTGAGCGCTTATCATTTTAGCATACGCAGAAAAAAAGTATAATAATAATAATGATGTGGCATTTATACAGATGTATTTGCATTCCTAACATCTAAANTTGTCCCAAGAAAAAATGTCCAAATGATGTGGTGCAAAATTATCCTTCTAAGTAGCAGCTTTGTTCGCGATTTATTGGCAGTAACATCTAAAATATTTTCCCACTAAATTAGTTGGCATCTACAAAGGTTTGTTTGTTAAGCCATCCAGCAACTTTTTAGAATAAATTTTGAACCAAATAGCATTAATGAACATAATATACATTGTTACTAGATAATTAAAATGCTTCCCAAAGAGGCTTTCTATTTCCATCGCCATCAAAAAGTTATTAAGCACTTATCATTTTAGCATGCGCAGAAAAAAAGTATAATAATAATAATGATGTGGCATTTATACAGATGTATTTGCATTCCTAACATCTAAACATTACTTTTTTACATTTATACCACTTAAATCTGTCTTATCACATCAAAAATACCGCTATTTTAACTTTTGAATAGTGAAATACACCGTTTCAAAAGGTGTCATATATATAAAAAAATTGAAGTTTAGGCGTTGGATATGTAAATAGATAAAGAATTGAGTGGTATGTATGTAAATCTTCGAGATAAAAAAACCATTTGCATTGCTTGCCATAAAAGTTCAAGTTAGGAGAGCACCCTGAGTTAGAAAAGATTGAAACTCGTGCCTTTAAACCATTAAAATAATAATAATAAAAATAATAAATAAAAACTTACCAAATTATGCTGGATTTTTCAGCCATTGAAGGAGGACCGCAGGTACCCTAGAACACTCTGTTTTCCAGTTAGGTGCTCAACCAGTCCTTCAGAACAAAATGGAGAAAAGGAGTTTNGGTGCCTTTAAACCATTAAAATAATAATAATAATAATAAATAAATAAAAACTTACCAAATTATGCTGGTTTTTTCAGCCATCGAAGGAGGACCGCAGATACCCTAGAACACTCTGTTTTCCAGTTAGGTGCTCAACCAGTCCTTCAGAACAAAATGGAGAAAAGGAGTTTTGGGTAAATTAGTTGGCTCTTTTACAGCTGATAAGGAACACATGAAGAAATAATGCAAGGTTACAGTTACATATATAAAAAACTTGTATTTTCTTAACTTTCTTCTCTATTTCAATTCTATGGGTTTTCATTTGCTTAGCATTTACTTACAAACCACCAAATTACTATGTATTTACAACTCTTAACAACTAAACTCTACGTTTTACATTTATGTCACCCAAATCTTCTACATCACATAAAATCTACCACTATTTCAACTTTTAAAAATAAATTACAACCATTCATGCATAAGATAACATATATGTAAAAATTGAAGTGTAGGTTTTAGATATGAAAATGCATAAGCATTGGGTGGCACGTAAGCAAATCTTCCTTCTATTTATTACTCTCTTCTTGTTCCACACTCTCCGGGTATGATCTAGGAAGTCTTTTGATTACCTATTCATTTATTTTTTAGTTTAATTTGTTATATTTTAACGCCCAATTTTTCGATCATATGGTGTCGACTTCATGAGCCCATGTGACATGCGTCTCATTTTTTTGTTATCATTTGCTTAATGCTTTGTCACAAGTTAATCTTTGGAGTGAAGAATGAGGGTCTTCAATGTCTATAGGCTTAGTTTAGTGGGTGTGTATGCCTGCAATTCAATGCATTTTGATCAAGTATAATTATATCTATAATCTCAAAGAAAATAAACGTATAATAAAATTAGTTATTATATTCAAATTTATTTTAGAACTTAGAAATGGTATCCTATAATTTTTGGATATTTACTCGAGGTGGATTTCAATTTATTTGATTTAATTAATATTTTTCTTTATATGAAAATGACTTTAATTATTATATTATTTTGTATTCATATACCTAATTGCTCATTTTATGATTTTGATCACATTTGTAGTTTATAGGGTCATTTGATTCCAAACTTTTTTGTTATATGCTTTCAATTTATTTAATTAGGCTTTGCACGCTAATTATGTTACTAATCACCTAGGAAAAATTACTGACTGACTTTAAATACACATCACCAAAACTCCTTAATTAGATTTTTCATATTTTTTCAAATTTAATTGATTCAAAATTTTTTTAAAGTTAACATAAATTTGCTTAATTAACTAACTGCGAGTAAAAGTTATATATGTAATTATGTCATTTTTACAGAATATGTAAGTCTTAAATTCCATCTCGTTCATTAAGCTCTTTACTTAAATTTGACATACAGATTGCAGCTTATTTATTGAATTATGCTATGCATAGATCTTTACATTATTTACATCCCTTTCCATTGCCTGCTGCCCTAGGGCACACAAAAACAAAGCCTGTCAAAGCAGGCCAGAAATGCATACTCCACAATAATCAGAGTCGCGGGGGATTTCCTCGAGATAGAGGAAGGTTTCCTCGGGATAGAGAAAGAGAAGTGCAGGTGAAGGAAGGAGAAAGAAAAAGAAGAAGATTGTTCTCCCTTAGCTTCTTCTTAGTGGCATGTGTCATAAGAGAAATTGAGTTTATTTCTCTTGTAACTTTATCTTCTTTGATGAATCTCGGTGTAGAATTTCTTCGGTGTATCTCAGTATAAAGAGAGAAGAACAGAGAGAGAAGAAGAGAGAGTAACAAAGTGAGAGATTCCTTTTGTAAGTTGAGACGATCGACTGGTGCAAATTCCTCAAGTAGTAAAATCCTCTGCAACTCCGTGGACGTAGGCAATTTGCCGAACCACGAAAATTTGTGTTCCATTGTGTTACTGTTTTCTGGTATGAATTTTTTCGTTTTATTTTTTCGCTTCATTTATCATTCTCTTGTTTGATTTATATATATATCACATCAACTGGTATATCTTATCTCCCAACATTAGCATGACCCGACAAAGCCAATACAACTAGTTTGATTAGCTGTTTAGGGATTTTTTTGTTCGTCATTGAAGGTTTTTTTTGGGATGCTTTTAGAGGGCTTTCTGGGAAATTTGTGAATTGTTTTTAGGTTTATTTACGTGTAGAACTTTAAATAACACTAACATGTAGAAAATAAACTAATAATGTTACAAAAAATCTATGCTTCCTTGTAAAATCATGTGAAGGACTTTTTGTGTGGAATTAAAGTGCTCATCAATCAAAGCCAAGACATTGAAGAGTCATGTTAAACATCTTATATTACCCAATCTCTTGGTTTATGTAAGAGTGGCTTTCATTTTCAATCATAATATCTCTTAATCGAGATTGACTTATAAATTTTGGTGATTGACATTAGGTCATCAGGAAAATTTGAGAGAATCTTAGCTTGGCAAATTTCTCTTTATATAGAGAGTGGATAGCCTAGAACATGGATATTAGACAAATGTGTTGCCCTTTCCTAGTGAAGAAAAAGTTGGTTCAACTGAACTAACCAATTGTCAATTCAACTTTATAAGAGAGTTCGAGAAGAGGGAAGCAAAGTCGTGCAAGAAAGACTAAGAAAAGGACTATAAGAGTTGACAGCATGAGGGAGAGCCAATAGGAATAACGAGAACAATTCCCAACTTTATCCAGACTAGGATCAATAAGAAACTAAATCATACCACAAAATAATAGGATCACACAAGATTCGACAAAACCAAAACAAAATCTAAATGTAAAAAACTACAGAGCCACACTTTCAAAAAAATCCACTATGAAATTCAAAAAGTTTTTTACAGCGAACTCATGCCAGTTTCCTCTATACACACAAGAAAACTTACAAAACCGTTCAAACTCTTCCTTCTAATCCGACTCAAGAAGCGGCAGTCGAAATTGTGAAAGTTTTTCTCTCGACACTTCTCATCATCACCGAAATTTTCTATCAAAGAACACTCTAACTCGCAGAAACTGCACGCATCGAAGAGATACAATTCGTGGCCTTCAATTTGGGACTTCAAAACCAAATAATCGTAATAATTGCATCGAACGCAAAAACGGCCGTCTCTCGAGAAAGGAAAGGATCAGGCCCAACATCATGTGCACTAGAGCGCCCAAGCTGTGCTCGAGTGTCGGCTTCACAAATAGCGCACCAAATTGGGCGCTCGAGCACCCAAAGGAGCACAAAAGCATCCACCTCTCTGTTGAGCACTCAAAACTAGGAGCTTAGGCGCCCAATACAATGGTCCCGTTTCGGTTATAGGAGAAAAAGCAAAGAACAATAGAAGGAGAAATGATGAGTCGGATAAAATCAACAGAGGGGAGAGAATACGAGAGGTAGGAAGTTTAGGAGATGATTTCGTCTATATAAATCAAAGACCGACTTACCTGAAGACGAAGAAGCTCGTACGAGAGAAGCGACATCTTTGTCGAGCGGAGGAGGTAGCGTTGGTACCATGAAAAGGAAGAAGTTCGTACGAGAGAGCCAAAGCCGAGCTCTGGAGCAGAGGATCACACTACTGTCCAGTCGAGTCGAAGAGGAAGACGAAGGAGAAGTTTTGTTGAGCTTGGAGAAGTCTGCTGCGAAGGACAAGCGAGGAAGGAGGGAGTGGAACCTCTAGTAGACGAGAGCTCGTGTGATGGAGGAAGTCGGGCAACACATGCACGTAGAGAAGTTCGCCCGTGCACAGGGTCTAATTATTGGGTGCGGAGAGCGCACGCAGAGCTGCGTGCGCTCTCCGATCATAGCCGCACATCGCGACTGTATGACAGTGGTCCCATTGTTATACAGTCGCGATGTGCGGCTGTGATCGAAGAGTGTGCGGCTGTGATCGAAGAGCGCACGCAGCTCTGCGTGCGCTCTCCGCACCCAATAATCGCTCATGCACAGGGGAGATGGAAATCATGAGTTTTCGGGTGGTTAAGGCTATACCAAAGTTTAAGGGCTTCTCTGCGTGGTGCGGCCTCAAATCATAATTTTTTTTTTTCATTTAAATGCAGCTTTCCTGGTCGCCCGCCGCAAATTAGGCCGAAAGCGGGGCTGCGGGATAGACCCCGTGGTCCACGTTACCGATCTATTATTTTCCCCTTTGCCCCGCTCGTCTGCTACTATTGATCAATTCACAACGTGCCGCTTCCTTCTTCCACTTTCGTCGAAGGAGACGCATCTTCCACCGTTGCGTGAAGCCTCATCTTCTTCCAGGGTAATCTGCTTCACTCCCCCTTCTATGTCCCGATCTTCTCTCTCATTNGTGATCATTATCAAAATCATTTAAACAGGATTCTGATTATCAAATAAGGGTGTGAAATCATTGATTTCCAAAGTTATACCCCTAAATTCAAAAATCAATTTTATGCTAATGAAATTTTCAAAATTTTGATAATTATGGGAATTATTTTTTTATCTTGTAATTTGACAAAGTGAAGTGAGTTTCTACNTATGCTAATGAAATTTCCAAAATTTTGATAATTATGAGAATTATTTTTTTATTTTGTAATTTGACAAAGTGAAGTGAGTTTCTACCAATTAAGCTCATTTTTTATTGCAAATCATCAAATGAGTTAATTAATATCAGAAATTATTCATTTCCCATTTTGATTAAGCCTAAATGTTTATTAAGGTCAAAATATCCAAAATTATAATTTTGCCCCTAAGGGTCCAAACTTTCATAATTTGTCAAATTTTTATGTAACCTTACTGATAAGTCAATTAAGACATCAGAGAAGAAAATGTGGATTTTCAAAATTTAATTTGATTTATATAATTATTTTTATACAAAAATATGCATTTTCAAGAAAAAATTCCAAAAGATAATGAAGACAACTCCTAATCACTTGAAATTTTTATGTAAGCTAGCCCTAGACCAGAAAGTCATTTGGCCAAAATTTCATGATTTTTTGAATTTTCTGTGATTTGTTAAAATTGTTTGAATTTTTCAGGATTTTAATAAAAATAAAATATTTTACATGTTGAAAAATATGTTTTATATTTTTGAAAAATNAATTTTTTAGGATTTTAATAAAAATAAAATATTTTACATCTTGAAAAATATGTTTTATATTTTTAGAAAATCTCTCTGAGGACAGGGAACCCAGAAAAATTTATTTTGTATTTTTCTGATTTTTATTTGATTTTTTAGAATTATTTTGGTGAAANACAGGGAACCCAGAGAAATTTATTTTGTATTTTTCTGATTTTTATTTGATTTTTTAGAATTAT
>JXCR01021041.1:127713-150138 GCA_002079205.1 Phalaenopsis hybrid cultivar
ATTTTTGACCCATTTTAAGCATGTTGGGCTAAGTTTGGGTCAAACTTGGGCTAGTCATTGGTTAAGTCCAAATTGATTATTGTGTTTGGTGTAAAACATCATGATGAACAACTTTCATAAAGGATGAAAGTCATTTTGAAATCAATTTGGTAGTGAATTTGGTGGATTTTGATGAAATTTGGATTTATACCCAAATTAGGCATATAGAGCTAATTTGGGTCAAACTTGAGCTAGCTTTGGACTAAACTCAAATTGAGGTTTAGGGCATTCAATTGTTGAGATTTGGGGTGTTAGCCAATATTGGGGCTAATTTGGGGTTTTGAATTTAAACCAAATTAGATGATCAAAAGGTTTTACCAATGCAAATTTATGATCAAATTTAATGTAAAATATTGCTATGAAGCAAATACAATATTTCTTTGGGTCAATTGGCATGGTTATAAGTCCAATTAATGTGATTTGGTCATTTAGTCAAGGTATTGTGAGGGTACTGTATACCTTAGCTCCAAACCAACACCCATGGTCAATCCTAAGGTCAAGTAGCCCTATAAGAACTCTCCCTGAGTTCCCTCATAATGATCTTACCTACTAAGTGCTAGAGGTTAGGACCAATATGTGGAACTTCAAATTGAGTAAAGAAAAGAGTTTTGAGTTTTTAATGGTGAGGGCACCTTTTCTAGTTTTCTAAGACTAGTCAGTAGGAAAGTCATATGGCTAGACCTAGGCTACTAAAGANGTTTTGAGTTTTTAATGGTGAGGGCACCTTTTCTAGTTTTCTAAGACTAGTCAGTAGGAAAGTCATATGGCTAGACCTAGGCTACTAAAGAAATTTTTAGACCTCAACCAAAAGTGAGGTCAACACTTATAAATTTGATTTTCATTTTTTTTACTTAATTTATTGTATTTAAAAATGCTACAGTTAGTTGGAATTCTATTTTGATTTCCAATAACTAAGCTTACAGGCAGTTGGAATTCTAAGAAAAAAAAGATACATGAAAAATTAATTTTTGTTTCTCCCCCACAAATACTTAATATTATATCATATAAATTTATGATTATTACTATAATAGAGAGCTATTGCTTTAGGCTACAAGCTATCACACCTTTTTGATCCTGCTTCAGAAGTATAAAAAATACCACAGTCACAGTTCATCTTTAAACAGTTTTACTAAACAGGAGTAGCATGATNATATAATAGAGAGCTATTGCTTTAGGCTACAAGCTATCACACCTTTTTTATCCTACTTCAGAAGTATAAAAAATACCACAGTCACAGTTCATCTTTAAACAGTTTTACTAAACAGGAGTAGCATGATCATTCTTCCAGAAACAACTGACCCACAGCTGTTTTCACACAGATGCACCAAACAGACAGTCAGATTCCCCGAAGCAGCTTCCCCGCAACAGCTTCCTGGGACAGCACAACTGGAGCTGAAAAACTGCGAAGGTGCAGCTGCACCAAACAGAGCCTAAATAGTCAAATTTAATAATATATATTAGAGTTTATGAAATCATCTTCACACACTCATATTATTATAATGTCAATAAAAGATTTACATTTAATTAATGAATTNAGGTGCAGCTGCACCAAACAGAGCCTAAATAGTCAAATTTAATAATATATATTAGGGTTTATGAAATCATCTTCACACACTCATATTATTATAATGTCAATAAAAGATTTACATTTAATTAATGAATTTAATTAGGATTACAATAAAATAAAGTAATGAAATTTAATATTCAAATAATGAAAATTTAACCGTTTATTAAAAATATTAAATTAATTATATTTTATACCATATTAGATTTTCAATTATTAGAAGAGTCAACATCAAGGCCAATAGCAAATTAATCAATATCGAAGTGAGTACTCATGTTCTTCTACTATGGTAATATTTTACTTCTAGAACGAATGCATTCATTAGTGCTTTCATTAATTATAAGGTAAATAAATGCAAACACATGATTTTGAATTCTAGTGAATTTTTGTTTATATTAAAGAAACGATACGTGTGTACATCCTTATGGAATGATTTGACTGTTATGCAAATGAGAAATGAATATTTTTTTATTATTAGAAAGTGATTTTTATTATATGTTTTTATGTGCATGATTAGTTATGATGGAGTCGTCATTTTATGATACTAGTGAGGGCAAAATAAGATACTCCTCCACTTGTATGAAAAATGATATTGATATTGAAGTATCTTAAGTGATACAAATTTTTAGACAGTGCATCTGTAGCGGTTGTACAAATATNCTATGATGGAGTCGTCATTTTATGATACTAGTGAGGGCAAAGTAAGATACTCGTCCACTTGTATGGAAAACGATATTGATATTGATATTGAAGTATCTTAAGTGATACAAATTTTTAGACAGTGCATCTGTAGCGGTTGTACAAATATGAAATGACATTAATTAAAACTCTTTGAATAACATGTTAAACAGTTACATTGATTTATAAAAAAAGCATATGTCATGGATATTATTCTTTTTATTTGTATTGTTATAATTTAGAAGTCTGAGTATTCACTATTTATTTAGTTCATCATTATTCTAAACTAACTTTTCAAATTAATTAAGAGATTAAAGATGAGGGATAGAAGGGAAAACAATTATCGAAGATGCGGACAATCAATAATGATGTAAATTTAAATATATTACTTATTCAAATTGATCACTGGACCATTGTATTTGTAAAATATTATTTATAAAAAATGAATATCGAAATTACTATCTGTTCCCGTCTTGATTAATTTCAGGCCCCAAGCCGACTCGCAACAACCAATGGGGCACAAAAGTGCCCCCTTCTCTGTATTTTCCCACATTTGGGCGCTTAAGCGTCGGTTTGTTGAGCATGTTATCACGCACCTTTATCTCAAGAAAGAGTGAGCCACATCCTTTTTGTCATAAGAAAGAATATTCTAGAGAAACTAGAAAAAAGGTGAATAATCCAAGAAACTCAAGAAGGATCCACCACATTCTAGAGAATGTTAGAAGAAAAAACTCCAAGACTAACTCAAGATTAACCTAGAAAGATCTATGGATATATATGCATATAAAAGAATAACGTAGAACTCTATAGAAACTAGACTATTCTAACGTAATATACAAAATTCTCTTAGGCTTGATGAAATATTTTCCACCCTCGAAAACTGCTAAACTTAGAAACGATATTACATCTTTTTGTCAGTTTGAAGGGGAATCGATGTATGAAGCCTGAGAAAGATTTAAGGATCTCCTTAGAAAATGTTCACACCATGCTTTATCAGATTGATTAATAATTTAAATTTTTTTAATGGATTTGTATGATCACTTAGATCTATTATAGATGCTGCTGCAGGAGGATCACTAATGTCAAAACCTTTTGATGAAGCATACTCCGAAGAAATGACTACTAATATTTTTTAATGTCCCTCTGAACGGGTAAATCCTAAGAGAGTAGCTAGTATTTATGACTCTGATGTAATGTCTATTTTAGCATCTCAAATTACTGTTATATCGAAGATTGATCAAATTGGAGTAAATTATTCTCAAATACACCATTATTAGAGGAAAATTTGCTAGAACAGATAATTGATACTCAATCATCTTATGAAACTTTGAATGTTATAAATAATCAAAATAACAATCCCTATTCTAATTATTACAAGCCTGGATGGAAAAATCACCCTAATTTTAGTTGGAATAATTATAACAATTCNAAGTAATATTTAATATTGCAAAAGCTATAAATATCCTGCAATAAAAAAATATAATAAATGTTTTAGGATGGAAGTTACTGATTTTCTAAGTAATTAGCAATTCAAGAAAATGTTTNCGGGTAATATTTAATATTGCAAAAGCTATAAATATCCTGCAATTAAAAAATATAATAAATGTTTTAGGATGGAAGTTACTGATTTTCTAAGTAATTAGCAATTCAAGAAAATGTTTAAAGAAAAATTAAGGCAAGAAGAATTTTGTGAGAATGAGATCAAAATAAAAGAAGAAAAATTAGATTATATTCAGGATAAATTTGAAACTTTAAATTTATTGGAAAATGATAATAAAAATTTTGNGAAGAAAAATTAAGGCAAGAAGAATTTTGTGAGAATGAGATCAAAATAAAATAAGAAAAATTAGATTATATTCAGGATAAATTTGAAACTTTAAATTTATTGGAAAATGATAATAAAAATTTTGTGAGAATGAGATCAAAAGTATTATACCACTTGAACTTGAATTGAAAGTATTATCAGCCCATTTAAAATATGTGTGAAAATTCATCTATATTGTTTGTTATTGTATCTTCTGAGTTAACTGAAATTAAAGGACCAAAATTAATAAAAATGTTAAAAAAAATATAAAAATGCTTTTGAATAGACTTTAACAGATATTAAAGAAATTAGTTCTTCAATTTGTATGCACAGAATTTTATGAGATAAACAATACGAACCTAAAGCTGATCCTCATAAGAGATTGAACCCAATAATGAAAGAAGTTNGAAATTAAAGAACCAAAATTAATAAAAATGTTAAAAAAATATAAAAATGCTTTTGAATGGACTTTAACAGATATTAAAGAAATTAGTTCTTCAATTTGTATGCACAGAATTTTATGAGATAAACAATACGAACCTAAAGCTGATCCTCATAAGAGATTGAACCCAATAATGAAAGAAGTTAAAAAAGAAATCTTAAAATTATTAGGTGCTGGAATTATATATTCTATTTCAGACAGTGCTTGGATGAGTTCAATTCATTATGTTTCAAATAAAGGAGTGATCGTTGAAGTAAATGAGAAAAACGAATTGATTTTAATTAAACAAGTTACTGTTTGGCGAATTTGTATAGACTATAAAAAATTAAATATGATCACTAGGAAANGTTAAAAAAGAAATCTTAAAATTATTAGATGCTGGAATTATATATTCTATTTCAGACAGTGCTTGGATGAGTTCAATTCATTATGTTCCCCAAATAAAGGAGTGATCGTTGAAGTAAATGAGAAAAACGAATTAATTTTAATTAAACAAGTTACTGTTTGGCGAATTTGTATAGACTATAAAAAATTAAATATGATCACTAGGAAAGATCATTTTCCTTTACCCTTTCTAAACCAAATGTTGGATAGATTGGCTGGAAATAAATATTACTGCTTTTTAGATAGATATACCGGGTATCATCAAATTTAAATTGCTCCTAAAGATCAAGAGAAAACAACATTTACAAGCCCTTATGGAACATTTGTTTTTCGTAGAATGACTTTTGGACTATGTAATGCACCTATGAGATTTCAAAAATGTATGATGTCAATTTTTAGTAATTTGATTGAACATGATATGAAAGTATTATGGATGATTTATCTATATTCGGGACTTCATATGAATTGTGTTTAAATAATTTAGAAAAAATTATGAAATTATGTGAAAAAATCAACCTAGAACTAAATTGGGAAAAATGTCAATTTATGGTTGCAGAAAGAATTGTATTTGGACATAAAATTTATGAAAATTACATGTAAGTAGATCTTGCAAAAATTCAAGTTATTGAAAAATTATCACCTCCTACTACAGTTAAAGAGGCGAGAAGTTTTTTTAGGACATGCTGGATTCTACAGACGTTACATAAAAATTTTTTCAAAAATAACTAAAATATTATGTCAATTTTTAAAAAAGATACAAATTTGATTTTAATAAGGAATGCATAGAAACATTTGAACTGTTAAAAGAAAAATTAATCACTGCATTTATAATAATTCCACCTGATTGAGAGAAACCATTTGAAATAATGTGCGATGCTAGTGATTATACTATTGGAGTTGTTTTAAGACAAAAACACAACAAAGTGTTAAAGTAATATATTATGCTAGTAAAACTCTAAATGATGCTCAAATTAATTGCACTACTACTGAAAGAGAGATATTAGCTATTGTCTATGCTTTTGATAAATTTAGACATTATTTGATTGAAACCAAATTTATAGTCATACAGATAATTTTGTTATCAAATACTTGATGCAAAAGAAGGATGTTAAACAAAGATTAATTATATGGATACTTCTATTGCAAGAGTTCGATTTTATTATAGTTGATAGAAAGAGAAATGATAATCAAATAGTAGATCATTTGTTTAAACTAGAAAAAGAAATATTAACTAATTTTACAAATAAAATTTTAGAAAATTTCTTTGATGAACAATTATATAATAATGATGAAATGAATATACCGTGGTATAACGATATAATAAATTATATTGTAAGTGATATTCTACCACCACATATTAAGAATCAACAATTAAAGAAATTTATATATGATTCAAAATTCTATTTTNGAATTATGTGAAAAAATCAACCTAGAACTAAATTGGGAAAAATGTCAATTTATGGTTGCAGAAGGAATTGTACTTGGACATAAAATTTATGAAAATTGCATGTAAGTAGATCCTACAAAAATTCAAGTTATTGAAAAATTATCACCTCCTACTACAGTTAAAGAGGCGAGAAGTTTTTTTAGGACATGCTGGATTCTACAAACGTTACATAAAAAATTTTTCAAAAATAGCTAAAATATTATGTCAATTTTTAAAAAAGATACAAAATTTGATTTTAATAAGGAATGCATAGAAACATTTGAACTGTTAAAAGAAAAATTAATCACTGCACCTATAATAGTTCCACCTGATTGAGAGAAACCATTTAAAATAATGTGCGATGCTAGTGATTATACTATTGGAGTTGTTTTAAGACAAAAACACAACAAAGTGTTAAAGTAATATATTATGCTAGTAAAACTCTAAATGATGCTCAAATTAATTGCACTACTACTGAAAGAGAGATATTAGCTATTGTTTATGCTTTTGATAAATTTCGATTTTATTATAGTTGATAGAAAGAGAAATGATAATCAAATAGTAGATCATTTGTCTAAACTAGAAAAAGAAATATTAACTAATTTTACAAATAAAATTTTAGAAAATTTCCTTGATGAACAATTATATAATAATGATGAAATGAATATACCGTGGTATAACGATATAATAAAATATATTGTAGGTGATATTCTACCACCACATATTAAGAATCAACAATTAAAGAAATTTATATATGATTCAAAATTCTATTTTTGGGATGACTCATATTTATATAAACAATATAAAGATTTAATTATTAGAAGATGTAAACATTATGAAGAAACTCAACAAATAATTGAAAAATATCATGATTCTGAATTTGGATGACATTTTGAAACAAATAAAACTACATATAAAATTTTGCAAGCTGAATTTTATTGGCATACTCCTTTTAGAAATGTTAATGAATATATTAAAACATGTGATCGATGTTAGCGAGTAGGAAATATTTCTAGAAGAAATGAAATAGCTCTAAAATACATAAATGGAAGTTGAAATTTTTGATGTATGGGGATTAGATTTTATGAGACCATTTATGAGGATTAGATTTTATGAGACCATTTATGTCATCATTTAGAAATTTATATATATTACTTGTTGATTATATGTCTAAATGGATTGAAATTGTTGCTGTATCTAAATGTGATGTTCGAAGTGTTTCTAAATTTTTAAATAAAAATATTTTTACAAGATATGAAATGCCGAGAATAATTATTAGAGATGAAGGATCTTATTTTAGGAATAAGAGAATTGAGAAATTGATTAAAAAAATATGATATTATGCATAGATTCTCTACTGCTTATCATTCTCAGACCGGCGGTCAAGCAGAGATATCAAATCTTGAAATAAAACAAATTTTAGAAAAAACTGTAAATCCATATAAATTGGATTGGTCTGCTAGATTAGATATTGTATTATGGGCATACAGAACTGTTTATAAGACTCCTATAAGAATGTCCCGATATAAACTTATTTTTGGAAAAAGATGTCACTTACCAGTAGAATTAGAGCATAAAACATTTTGGGCTATTAAGAAATTTAATTTTAATCTAAAAGATGCTAATGAGAAAAAAATATTGCAACTCAATGAACTTGAGGAGATTAGAAATGAAACATATGATAATGCAAAAATCCANTTGATTATATGTCTAAATAGATTGAAATTGTTGCTGTATCTAAATGTGATGTTCGAAGTGTTTCTTCAAATTTTTAAATAAAAATATTTTTACAAGATATGAAATGCCGAGAATAATTATTAGAGATGAAGGATCTTATTTTAGGAATAAGAGAATTGAGAAATTTATTAAAAAAATATGATATTATGCATAGATTCTCTACTGCTTATCATTCTCAGACTGGCGGTCAAGCAGAGATATCAAATCTTGAAATAAAACAAATTTTAGAAAAAACTGTAAATCTATATAAATTGGATTGATCTGCTAGATTAGATATTGTATTATGGGCATACAGAACTGTTTATAAGACTCCTATAAGAATGTCCCGATATAAACTTATTTTTGGAAAAACATGACACTTACCAGTAGAATTGGAGCATAAAACATTTTGGGCTATTAAGAAATTTAATTTTACTCTAAAAGATGCTGATGAGAAAAAATTATTGCAACTCAATGAACTTGAGGAGATTAGAAATGAAACATATGATAATGCAAAAATCCACAAAGAGAAAATGAAAATATGACATGAACGAAAGATTATTAAAAAGAAACTTAAACCTAGAGAAGAAGTTTTATTATATAAGACAAGATTGAGATTATTTTTAATCTTACACAATTTTATATATCATAAATTAAGACAAATATTGGTATTGAAGGAAAAATTTGGAATCAGATTGAATAAAAAAATAAGAGACGCAATTTTGGCCTCTGGCGCCCGTCTACACGGACCATGGTGCAGACAGAGCCATCGGGAGCGCCGACGACGTCTCAAGCTGTTTCACGCATTCAGGACGAATGTCGCGGAACTACACTCCTAAATAACCGTCGAGAGGTTTTTTTAAAGGCCTAAAAACTATCTTGGACGGCCATAAACTTTCANAGGAGCGCCGACGGCGTCTCAAGCTGTTTCACGCATTCAGGATGAATGTGGCGGAATTACACTCCTAAATAACCGTCGAGAGGTTTTTTTAAAGGCCTAAAAACTATCTTGGACGGCCATAAACTTTCAAATTTTGAAATCCATGGTTTCCAATTCCAGAAATACTTCCAGGTGTGGAGTTTTCAATAGAAGAAAGTTTATCAGTTTTGATGCGCAGAGATTATACGACAAAGTCATTACGAAGAGNAGGTTTCCAATTCCAGAAATACTTCCAGGTGTTGAGTTTTCAATAGAAGAAAGTTTATCAGTTTTGACGCGCAGAGATTATACGACAAAGTCATTACTAAGAGACTTATCAATGAGAGAGGCTTTGTCAATCATGGATTGAGTAATCCGAGTTCACAAATTGAGAAAATCATTGTACAGAGACGTTAGGAAGTTATATGCTACACTACCGCTGCAGTTGTTGTACCAGTAGTAAAGGAATTCTATGTTAACTTACATGAAATTGCCCAAGGAGTCGTCTTCATTCGACGTAAGGCTGTACCATTTACTCCGGCTCGAATTAATGATTTGTATATGATAGAAAACATTCTAATATGTCATTATACGAATTTTATTCCAACGAGAGATATGATGCAAGATGTATATAACTTTTTGACGGATGAAAATGTCAATTAGAAAATCAGATGAGGAATACATTAGTTTCTCCGCTTCACTGCTTAATCCAATATCAAAACATTGGCATTTCTTCATATCTGCAAAATTACTCTCTATCATGAAGATTAGTAGAGTTATAAGAAAAAGTGTCATTTTAAACTAATTTATTTAAATGAAAAAGCCCATTGATGTGGGATCGATTATTTTCAAATCTATTATGGGTATTATTATGAATGGGCCAATATATGGACTGGGGCATCCTTCCACAATTTTCTTACTTTGCAGTCAATCTCAAGTGTCATATGAAAGTTAGGAGAAAATATTATTACCTTGGGAGCCCATGATTTCTATTAATGACAATTATATTGGGAATGAGAATGAAGCATTAGATGTTATCTTGGATCATTCATCATATGTTTCAACACCATTAATGCTACAAAAAACAAACAGTTGGAAGTTTAATAGCTTTGGAGAAGAAAAATGAAGAAAATAGAAAGAAAATTTCAGAGTATTATGAATGCAATAAGAAATATTAACTACATTTTTTATCACCTAAATTGGAGGATGAAGGAAAACTTTGATCATACTGGAACAATTGAAGCAGGATTGGTGCAGATGTTCAAGAAAANAAATGAAGCATTAGATGTTATCTTGGATCATTCATCACATGCTTCAACACCATTAATGCTACAAAAAACAAACAGTTGGAAGTTTAATAGCTTTGGAGAAGAAAAATGAAGAAAATAGAAAGAGAACTTCAGAGTATTATGAATGCAATAAGAAATATTAACTACATTTTTTATCACCTAGATTGGAGGATGAAGGAAAACTTTGATCATACTGGAACAATTGAAGCAGGATTGGTGCAGATGTTCAAGAAAAATGGATTGATCGATGAAAATTTGACAGATCAATTCCCATACCGACCCTTCTATAATTTGTACGTTCATTACGACTCTATAGGAGATATTAGAGGAGAAAGTACTGAAGGTGAAGCAGAATAATTGAAGTTGGACTCTCTATTATTTTAAAATAATTATGTTTNGAGAAAGTACTGAAGGTGAAGCAGAATAATTGAAGTTGGACTCTCTATTATTTTAAAATAATTATGTTTTTAATGTTATTGTATGGATTTAATTTACTTGACTTGACTTTACTTTGTTTTAGAACTCTATTAATTTTGATTGTGTGTATAGTTTTGTGTCAGCATTCTAGTGTTGTGGCTTGATTTTGACGCTGAATTATAATTTAGTTTGTTTTATGTATGTGAAAGTGTGATTAATAAAATGTTTTTTTTAAAAAGTATATTTTTATATATAAAAATTAGTATGGTGTTCTTTATGAATTATTTTATGATGAAAATTATTGGTTAAAAAGACTAAATAGAGTGATGAAAATTAATGTTCAAAAAGACTAAATAGACTTTGAAGTGAACTGAAAGAAAGTTGAAAATTGTGAAAATAAAAAAATTGATTTTTTTGCCACTAGCGCCGATGGCGTCGGCATGGGCGCCGACAGCACCCTCGACCCGAGAACCACCCAAACCCCTTAAAATTCACGATTTGCACAGTAAAAACATCATTTTTACCCTTTTGGTCACCTTCAACCTTCAATTTTTGCACTTAGGGCTTACTATTGCTTGGTTTGAGGCGATTTTAAGGCAAAGGAAGTTCGGATTTCATCTTTTCTAGGTAAGAGCGATACTTTGAACTAAAAATTTTTTATTTTCACCAAGGATTTATCTTACATTGCCGAGATCCAAAATTTTTAAATTTTTAGAAAATTTTGAGAAAATCCTTTGGTGAAGAACTCTTACTTAGTAGATTTAAGTTTAAAACGTTCCTCTTTCTATGAAGTTATTTCTTTTCTTACTGATGGAAGAGGAGCTTGGAAGGTGAAAAATGATGTTAAGGTAAACTTTCCTCTTTATATGTTACATATAGTATCTAAGGTTTGACACTACTTTATTTCCGGTAGAATGATACCAACAAATCATCATAGTCAGGTTACAAAGGATAGAGTCATCTTGAACTTCTGTATCTAGCAAATGAGAAGGATAGAAGTAAGCTCTATTGTTTATAGAAACACTCGTTCTATTGCTTTGGGAGAGACTACTACCGCTTTAGCACACCCTGCTCGCTCTTCACACTATGTGAACAAGCAGGAGTTGATTTTAGAATGAATGAGGAGAGGATTGAACCTCTAAAACCTANCAATGATGTTAAGGTAAACTTTCCTCTTTATATGTTAAATATAGTATCTAAGGTTTGACACTACCTTATTTCCGGTAGAATGATACCAACAAATCATCATAGTCAGGTTACAAAGGATAGAGTCATCTTGAACTTCTGTATCTAGCAAATGAGAAGGATAGATGTAAGCTCTATTGTTTATAGAAACACTCGTTCTATTGCTTTGGGAGAGACTACTACCGGTTTAGCACACCCTGCTCTGCTCTTCACACTATGTGAACAAGCAGGAGTTGATTTTAGAATGGATGAGGAGAGGATTGAACCTCTAAAACCTATTGGGTCTGCCAATATTAAAACTTATGAATCTCATGTTAGATGGAGATCTGGAAGTAGGAGTAAGGATATTCCTTCTACTTCAAGTACCACTACTTCTAGTACCCCTACTCTCCAAGAGCTTATGGAGCAGATGATGATCAAATAGGGAGATATCTTGAGAATGGAAAGTATAATGGAAAATATGGAGGCCTGAAATGCACACAATGATGATTTGACTAGACAATAGTTCAAATATGATGCTGCTTATGATGATGAGAAGCTCAAATACATGAGGGGTGACCACTCAGTTCAGTTTCCTACTCACCCTGTTTTTACCCCATATCAGCAGCAAAATTTAGATGTGGAAGAAGAAGAAGATGATAATTGGTGATGCTTTAGTTTGATTTTTATTTAGTTTATGTTTGGTTGTACTTTATTGTTGTAACTGTTTATTTGTAGAGTGTGACACTTTATTTTAAATAATATGTTGCATTGTGAAAAGTAGATTTGTGAAACTGTTTTTACATTGAAAATCATTTTATTACTGTTGTTAGTTTTTAGCACTTTGTTGAATGTATTGTAGTTAACTTTTTCTCAGCAAATTTTTATGTATTATGTGTTATTTAATGTTTTAAGTATTGTAGCTTTTCATATTAGCACCTGCAATATTTTATAGTTAGATTTCAACATCAGAACCTTCAACATGTAAGTCTTTCCTTTATATATTAAATGTTTTCTTTCACCCTTTCTTTTTTCAGTTTTTCATGTTAAACCTTTTAAAAATTAAAGTTTGGAGGGAAAGAAATTTCTTTTTTAAAGAAAGAAACTTAATTTTATTTTCCTCACTTAGCTATATTTTCCAAATATTTGAAAATTTAACATGACATTTGGTATTAGAGAGTAACTTTACATAATTATATTTGTGTTTCTAATATATACTAAAATTAAGTGAAAATTTTCAATAATAAAAGTTANTTTTTTTTTTAAAGAAAGAAACTTAATTTTATTTTCCTCACTAAGCTATATTTTCCAAATATTTGAAAATTTAACATGACATTTGGTATTAGAGAGTAAAACTTTACATAATTATATTTGTGTTTCTAATATATACTAAAATTAAGTGAAAATTTTCAATAATAAAAGTTAATTTTAAAGATTAAGATATTTGACATGATAGAATAAGACTACGTTTTTCTATTGTAAGTAAAGAAATTTGTATTTTTGAAGTATTAAAAATTTTAGAGATTCATGTAAGAATAAAATAATAAAACTTTATGAAAAAATTTTTAAAGCTAATATAAATTTATAAAGTAAAGGAATATAAAAAATTTTTAACTTTAAGAAGAGAATAGTGAAATTCAAAATCATTAAACACTATGTAGATATAGTAATCCTCCCATAAAAAAAAGAAAAGAAAAGAAAAAGAATTTAAAATGATCCTGAAAAGAAAAGAAAAAAAAAAAAAGATGTAACGAGAAGCTTGAGGAGATGTCTAATTAAAAATTGGCTTCACTTGAATCAACTTAAAGAAGAAGGTTTGACTAAATTTTCTAAACTTATATTTCAATATTAGCTTATTTACTAGTAAAGTTTCATGAAGTTTTTTTTTCATATGGATTTTCTAAGTGGCCTTAGTATGCATAATTNGAAAAGAAAAGAAAAAGATGTGAGGCGAAACTTGAGGAGATGTCTAATTAAAAATTGGCTTCACTTGAATCAACTTAAAGAAGAAGATTTGACTAGATTTTCTAAACTTATATTTCAATATTAATTTATTTACTAGTAAAGTTTCATGAAGTTTTTTTTTCATATGGATTTTCTAAGTGGCCTTAGTATGCATAATTTATAATTTTCCTTGAAAAGAATAGAGAATCAAAAATCTTGACTGCTAGATATTCTTATACTTTTAGTATTAACTGAAGTTATTTTATATTTTTCTTAAGTTACACTATTGTATTTAGTGGACTAAAATATGAAAATATAGAAGTTAAATTCTTTGTCATGAGTCATATTTTTATGTGGTAAAGGAGTTACTTGAGGACAAGTAATATTTAAGTTTGGGGGATTTTGATACACCAAAAATATATGTATTTTTAGACACATATTTTATACTCATTTTTTGTGATATTGCACTTTAAAGTAATATAGTTTTCATGTTTTATTGCAGGTTGTTGATTTTTAGGACTTGAAGCAANAGTAAAGGAGTTACTTGAAGACAAGTAATATTTAAGTTTGGGGAATTTTGATACACCAAAAATATATGTATTTTTAGACACATATTTTATACTCATTTTTTATGATATTGCACTTTAAAGTAATATAGTTTTCATGTTTTATTGCAGGTTGTTGATTTTTAGGACTTGAAGCAAAAATAATGGAATTTAGAGTCAAAAAGGAATTTTTGAAGAAAAGTTCAGCGCCGACGACGCCATTTGACAGAGAGCACGGTCTAATTCAATGGCCACGACGCTAGTGTCAGTGCAGGCCCTATTTCTAGAAGATTCGATGAATTTAGATGCATTTTTAAGAGTTTTTTTATGCATTTATTGGAAAACCGACCTTATGCTCTATTTAGAGCCGAAATTGATCAGAAAAGACCCCCCTTCGCACCTTCAACCGCTTTCCACTCTCTTCTACGCTATTCCACATTCTACATGGCCATTTAGAGTCCNCTATTGGAAAACCGACCTTATGCTCTATTTAGAGCCGAAATTGATCAGAAAAGACCCCCCTTTGCCCCCCTTCGCGCCCCTTCGCGCCCCTTCGCACCTTCAACCGCTTTCCACTCTCTTCTACGCTATTCCACATTCTACATGGCCATTTAGAGTCCATTAATCATTTATTTTTTTTATAATTTTGAGTTTTCGTGGTTGTTTTAAATGTGAATTCATTTCTAAAAGTATTGGAGAGGGAGAGAATTAAGAGATTTGTTCTTCCTATATTTCCTAAGAGAGGTCATAAGGGATTTACTTTGAGAAAGAGTTTCAGATAAGGTCATATGGAAGTGATGCGGGCACATAGAGATGTGGGTANTTATTTTAAATGTGAATTCATTTCTAAAAGTATTGGAGAGGAAGAGAATTAAGAGATTTGTTCTTCCTATATTTCCTAAGAGAGGTCATAAAGGATTTACTTTGAGAAAGAGTTTCAGATAAGGTCATATGGAAGTGATGCGGGCACATAGAGATGTGGGTAGAGGAAGTCTCAAAAAGCGACGAGTTGTAGGTCACGTGACTTGCACCGAAAAGTTGGCTGACTGGGCTTTCTCCTATATCAAAGTAGATCAGCTCGTTGAATTCGTCGATAAAATTGGGCGCCCCGGAATGTCGAATGAAAAGAGGTGGCTTTCTACAACCCTCTTTCTATGATAGGCCCGACCCCTTTCCCCTATCCCTCCCTAATGTTTAGGAGCAGGATCTGCCCAATTCGGTAGGGAAGGCACGGATTGCATGAACTTTNCGAAAAGAGGTGGCTTTCTACAACCCTCTTTCTATGATAGGCCCGACCCCTTTCTCCTATCCCTCCCTAATGTTTAGGAGCAGGATCTGCCCAATTCGGTAGGGAAGGCACGGATTGCATGAACTTTCTTTTATATATGAAATTTGTGTTTTGTTGTATCTTTCTCATGAAGTATAAGTAGTTTCTTTTATCTTTCTCGCTACTTCGAGATACAGTGAAATGAAGAAATAATTTGGAAGTGATAATGTTAAAATATAAAATAAATTGTGATGGTTTTTCAACTCCGCTCTTAATTTATTTTCGATCTAATCAATTGAATTGTTAAAATAAGTGGTGAAACATATACTCTGGGAAATGAAGTACGAGTTCTACAACAGAATGAAAATCACATTTAAATCCATCAAGGACTGTTTCGTTCATAGAATTAAGTGCAAAAAAATAGGGAAATATACATTGTAGGACTTAGAATTGGAGATTTTATGGTGACAGACTAAAATCCCCAGTTTGATCTTAGTGTTTAAGAAGTAAAGCGAGAGTTAGCTGATCCGACTTTTTTGTTGCGATAGATTGTGTAAAATTTAATTTATTATAATTAATTAATATTCGGATTCTACGCAAGTATACGGATCGTTATCAAGTAATAATGAACATTTTATTTAAGCCCCAAATATCGATCCTACGGGGAATGTTTAAATTAGAAATGACAAATTTGCTAGAAAATTCACAGAAAGTCAATTGAAATCACTGTCACTAATTTCAATTGTTGAGATGTAATTAAAATTAAATTTCTAAACTTTTATCAAATCAAATATGCAAAATTTAAAATAGTAAACACTAATCTATTAACTATGTTTATGTAACGGAGATTCTTATGTGAAAACGCATCCTTCCCACTACAATAAGGCTATGGTAAAATAAGATGAGATAAATATTCATAATATGTATTGTGCTAAATAGGAGCAACTTTAATTCTCTACCCTGATACATTGCATAGAAAATCATTAACTAATCTCAGTGTTTAGCCCCTAAATCTGTGGCTAGGCTAAAGAGGATACTGACTCTCACTCTAGAGCTCTCACTTTCCTTCACCTGAAGACTAGCTCTCGATTCAGCTTTTAAACACTAAGACTGAATTGAAGATTTTAGTCTATCAACCTAAATGATCATCAATTATACACCCAACAAAGAATATTTTTCTATTTATTTGCACTTAATTCTATAAACGATGTTCTCCTTCATGGAATCAAATGTGATTCTTACTCTGTTGTAGAACTCATATTCTATTTCCTGGATCATATGTTTCACAACACATTTTAAAAATTCAAGTGGCCAGATCGAAAGTAAATTAAGTTCGGAGTTGAAAAATCATCACAATTATTTTATAATTTGATAATGACACATTCATATTATCTCTTCATTTCACCATATCTCAGAGTAGGGAGAAAGATAGAGAGAGCTACTCAGACTTCATGAGAAAAATAACAAAACACAAATTTCATATATAAAAGAAAGTTCATACAACACTGATAAACAAACAATACTTATCCGAAAACACTTTCTCAAAGCAAATCCTTTGTAGTCTTTCCTTAGAAATGCCGGAAGAAGACATCTCTCATTTTTCTCTTTCTCCAACACTCTTACAGAAAGCTTCAAACTAAATCCCACCACAAAAACTCTAAACTATGAAAACAAAATCACTAATTGACTTCAATATGAAAGTGGAATGGAATGATGTGATGTGAAAAATGAAAATAGAGGAGTGAAAAGCGTAGAGGAGCACTTTTTCTGATGAAATTCGACACCAAATACAGCCAAAGGTCAGTTCTCCAAGAGGTGCCTCTAAAAACTCTTCAAAAAATCGTCCAAATACATCAAACCTTCTAGAAACAGGGTCTGCTGCGCTGAGTAAAAATTCTCCACGTTAATTTGTTCTGCACCGTCGCCACTACCCTCGACGCTGCCGGCGTTGAGCATTTCTTCAAAAACGTCATTTTGTTACGACGCCGCGCGCGAATAAATTACATATAATTTAATATATATATATATATATATATCCCTTTTCCTCTTTAAACACTAAATCCCTAAACTCACGCACCCGAGCTCTGCCTCCCTTCTCTCTCCCATTCGCGTGTCTGGTCTTTCCCTTTCTCGGTCTTGAGCCAACCGAGCTCCTCCATGCGAGAGAAAATTGACCTCGTTTATCCTTGCCTGACATTCTTCTGCCCGCGGCCTTCCTTCCCGAAGCCGTGTCAGTCTCCCTAGGCTGCGGTTTNTCCATGCAAGAGAAAATTGACCTCGTTCATCCTTGCCTGACATTCTTCTGCCCGCGGCCTTCCTTCCCGAAGCCGTGTCAGTCTCCCTAGGCTGCGGTTTTCCTTTTCTTGGTAGTTTGACTCTGGGAAGCTTGTTCCCTGGTACACTTGAACGGAAAAATCTTCTCTTCTTCCCGATGCTTCCCTCGCTGCTACTGGGTTGGCCGCTCGGTCTGAGATGTTTCGATGGCTTCGCCTTCTGTGAGCAGGGAGCGCGTCCTTTTCTTCTTTGGCCCGATTCGAGTGTCGNTCCGATGCTTCCCTCGCTGCTACTGGGCTGGCCGCTCGGTCCGAGATGTTTTGGTGGCTTCGCCTTCTGTGAGCAGGGAGCGCGTCCTTTTCTTCTTTGGCCCGATTCGAGTGTCGTGGGTCTAGAGGGTGATCTCTTTTCTCTTCTCCTCTTCTCTGCCTATAAAAATAGTTTCTTTGGATTTTTTTGGGGGTTGTTGAAAAAGTTTTCCGAGAGGGATAGAAATTTTTGGCTGTGGGAGAATTTTAGGAGGAGATTCCTGTGAGAGCACATCTTTGAGGTAGCTTCTTGTGTTACGGTGCTTTACTTTGGCATTAAGGAGGTACCCTTCTTTCCCCCCCCCCTCTTCTTCGGTGTCCTGTTTCCTTTCGGTTTTCCTCTCTGCTGAGCCTTTTAGCTTGGCTCTGTTGGATGATACAGCATGCTAGTTCATTTTACTTTGATATATTATTGAGATATTCACTTCAATTACATTTAGAAATGGAAATGTGGGCATGTTCTAAGAGCTAAACTTGGTTACTCGCTTAAACTAGGGAGGCTANCTTCTTTCCCCCTCCTCTTCTTCGGTGTCCTGTTTCCTTTCGGTTTTCCTTTCTGCTGAGCCTTTTAGCTTGGCTCTGTTGGATGATACAGCATGCTAGTTCATTTTACTTTAATATATATTTGAGATATTCACTTCAAGTACATTTAGAAATGGAAATGTGGGCATGTTCTAAGAGCTAAACTTGGTTACTCGCTTAAACTAGGGAGGCTATGACACATTTGTGATTCTTGTGGCATGTTTATGTTGGAAACATTTAGAAAGTTAAGACATGACTTTGGAATAAATTTTGCTCCTCTTGCAAGCATGTTGAGATATGTATTAAGAAGCTTTTCACTTACTTTCATTTAGCATGAAATATTGGAGAGGTTAGTTGGCCTTTCATGAATGTTAGGGAGTTCATTTTATTGTTTTATGCATGTTTGGGGGCTCGATTTTGGCTTCCCGTGGCTTTCCTGGCTTGAAATGCATGCTATGAGAAAATTCATTTAATTTGGAAAGTGTTGTAGCTTGTTTTGAGGGCTTGGTTTAGCTCCTCGTGAAATTCCACCCCTGTTCAAATATCTGTTGGAATTGTTGTATGCCTGGGACATTTAGACATGTAGGTTGTTTCTTAGCTCTGGATGGCTCGGTTTTACCTACAAGTGTCTGGAACTTTAATTTCTATTAAAGTGTGANTAAATATCTGTTGGAATTATTGTATGCCTGGGACATTTAGACATGTAAGTTGTTTCTTAGCTCTGGATGGCTCGGTTTTACCTACAAGTGTCTGGAACTTTAATTTCTATTAAAGTGTGAATTTACATCATTGCTTGAGCCTGTTTTAATTTTGTTGAGCTCTGGCTTTGGCTTTTGGGTTCTTGTTGAGCTCGGTTTTGGCTTCTGGTTCTTGTTGAGCTCGGGTTTGGAAGCTTGATTTTTGGCTTGAAATGGTTAGATCTTTAATGTTGTAGGGCTCGATTTTGGTCCCTGCTGGGCTCGGTTTTGGCTTGATTTGGAGTCACGGTTTTAAGTTTGAAATGGTTGGATCTTTAATGCTTCATGGGAGTCTGGATTTTAATATAGTTGGGCTCGGTTTTGGGCCTTGAATGGCTCAGCTTTGGGCTTTTNGTTTTGGTCCCAGCTGGGCTCGGTTTTGGCTTGATTTGGAGTCACGGTTTTGGGTTTGAAATGGTTGGATCTTTAATACTTCATGGGAGTCTGGATTTTAATATAGTTGGGCTCGGTTTTGGGCCTTGAATGGCTCAGCTTTGGGCTTTTGTTGGTGCTCGGTTTTCATTTTAGGAGTACGGGATGTTGATTTTTGTGAAGACTTGAGTCTTGACTTTTATTGAGGTGTTAAAGCTCTTTTCCCAGCTTTAAGAGCTCTCGTGTTTGGCTTCTGCTAGATTCGGTTTGGCTCTAGTTGGGGGCTGTGTTTGCTTTATTTGGCCTTTGTTGTACTCAGTTTGGCTCTAGTTGGGGGCTGTGTTTGCTTTGTCCGGCCTCTGCTGGACTCGATTTGGCTCTAGTTGGGGGTTGTGTTTACTTTGTCTGGCCCTTACTCGAGAGGTGGTTTGGAGGTGGTTCGCTGGCTTTGGCTCCTATCCCTACCTGTGAGACCCATTGGAGTTTCTTGAGTTTAATTTCCCCCCCCCCTCTTGTCGAGTTTAAATCACTTGAATGTTGGTGGATGGATCAAACTTATTACTTTGAGAGATTGATAATGTTTTGTACTCTCCTATGTATATCAAAACTTATAGATAATTGATTTGGGTTTGCCCCGGCCGTCAGCCTCACTTGTTGTTCATTAGGTTTGCCTCAGCCATGAGCTTCCTCCCCTTCTGTGCCTCGGGTTTGCCTTGGCCGTGAGTCTTACCTGCTGTTCATCTCTTTGTAGTGATCCCGATCGTGAGCATTTATTTGGTTTTGTGGGAAGATTTTTTATGCTTATTTGATATGTGAGGTTATGGATTAATTCGGAAGTTGGAAGATTTTGATATCAACTTTGGGATTTTGGGAAGATTTGCAAGCTTTATTTGAGAAAGCATTTGGTGGACTTGATCAATCTTATGTCTTTGGGGTTTGGGAAAATTAGCGCGTCTGCCCTTTATGTTTGTTGGGAAAGACCTTGGGCCCTACTTTTTCAGGTCTTTTCGATACGAGTTTTGAGAACTGATCCAATCTCCTTTTCGGTGTTTTAGATGGATCAGTGCCTCCTCTCTCTCACCCCATTTTTGTTCTTTTCTTTCCTTGCTTCTTGGTCGGGTTTTTTATGTTTATGCCCGATGCATAAGTGTCCACGTATGGTCTTTTGCTATACGTGAAACCATCAAGCAAGGTCGCAAGTAGTCGTTTTGGGGCGTACGGTATTGATGATAAAGACATACCGAAGATAGAGCAGAAAGATGTCCTATCCTATAACATCAAGATCCAGGTATTTGATGAGAAATAGGATAACGATATCCTTCACCGACATAAGTCCAGCAGTAATCGGCTCGAACCTTCTCAGGTTGTTGGCAGTTCTATGTCTGACAGCGTAATCGACTCGTGGACAACAAAAATTTCTAAGAAAAAAGGATAAGTTTTGATAAACCATTTTCAAACAAAAACATACTTTTCTCCGAAACATAAATTGATAACTCTTCTTTACAAGTTTAAAATTTGTGTGCATGTTAAACATAAAACATACTTTAAAGCTGGTTGTCCACCTGACGAATACCTGTTTAGGCTAGGAAATAGCCCTCTAAGTGAGGTTCAAGACACACTTCTAGACGAGTGGCGGGTTCTATACATTCGGGTGACCGAGTAGCCTTTGTGGACCCTCGAGTATAAATACATAGCTGAGCCTAGCCCCATACGAGTGCTTGCGGTCCCCCTCACCCGAACCTTTTTTTTTGTTCTGCTTTATCGATTCTTTGGGACAGGGCACTCGTGTTACTTTTCCTTCCTTTCGGGATTTCCCCAGGAGTTTTGATGATTTTCTTTTACTTAAGTCTTTTTCTTTGATTTTCCCGAATTTTTCCGCTTTTCCTCAGATTTCCTGGATGACGTTTTATTCCGGACTTTGCTTTTTGAGACGCATTTATGCTTGCTATACTTAAGGAGCATCTGACCTCATGGGTGTACAGGTTTGTTTTACATTTTATAGCATTTAATTTTTCTGTTTCTACCTGCTGTTGTTCTTCCTGTATAGCATGTTATAATTTTCTTGTTTCTACCTGCTACTGTTCTTCTTGTATAGCATGTTATACTATTCCTATTTCTACCTGCTACCGTACTGTACAACATGTTATATTTGTCATGTTTCTACTTAAAATAAATTTTATTTAATTCTTTGTATTAAATAGGGGAACTTGTCGGCAAATAAAACGGTTTCGCAGACCAATAGATGTCATATATTTCTTAGTTTATTTGATCGAGTTACATCCTCAAGCCTTGTGTTTATCCCTCGGGATAAATACAGCATTTGAGGTAGAACGCTCTTTCATTTAAACTGCGAAAAATATGAAGTCAGTTTGATTTCAAATTTTTTCTAAAATTATATATACATATATATATATATATATATATATNTTTACCCAGCTTTAAGAGCTCTCGTGTTTGGCTTCTGCTGGACTCGGTTTGGCTCTAGTTGGGGGTTGTGTTTGATTTATTTGACCTTTATTGTACTCAGTTTGGCTCTAGTTGGGGGCTGTGTTTGCTTTGTTTGGCCTCTGCTGGACTCGATTTGGCTCTAGTTGGGGGTTGTGTTTACTTTGTC